>WTXG01000605.1:0-10109 GCA_022496185.1 Multifurca ochricompacta | reverse complement strand
TGTAAAGGACAACTAGGTCACTATGAATGACCTCCAAGGGTGCTGAAGCTCTCTTTTGAGAGGGAGGGAATGGAAGACGGTGTGATTTTCCCATTTCACAGCCATAACACGCTTGTCTTCCACTTGGCTATTATCAATACTAAGGCCTTTTACAGCCTTAGGAGCATGTCTTTTGAGGGCCTCTTTTGACATATGACCCATGCGCAAATGCCAGGTATCAAGGCTACTTGATGCAGATTTGTGGGAAGCAGTATTTAGATTCTGCATAGTTTTCCCAAAGACCCAATAGAGTCCCATAGCCTTGACACCTTCCGCTATAATTGCATTATTGTACTTTATTTTGACCTCAGATGGAGAAAATTCCACTGAGCCCTTTGTCTGTGATGCAGCTTGTCGACAGTATTCTTTCACTGCCAGGCATATAAGACATTATTTAACTCTAACTCATAATTGTTTCGAGTTTTGAGTATAACTTTGCCTGTTCCTTCGACTTGGACTACAGAGCCATCACCAATTGTCACCGAGTGTCCCTTGTGTGGGAATACTCAGAGAAATATCTAAGTATGGTGTAAAATGAGTGGTGGCTCCACTGTCCATCATCCAAGGATTGCTGCCATCATCGACTTCTTGTGTATGTTCGGTCATCATATAAAGTGAAATGCGAGGTGTCTCATGCACCTCCTGTATTCTGCACTACCATTAACTATGGTAGCTACTTGTGTGGAGTTGGTATGTACACTGGGGCCTTGCCCTTCCTCTTGTTGCCCTTTTTGCCTGCATCAGCATTGGCTCTGTCCTGTTTCCTTTGCCGACATTCATTAGCCTTGTGGCCCGGCTTCTGGCAATAGAAGCAGGTGACATCATTGGACGATGATGCACCTGCAGGTTGTGGCGTGAAAGATACTTGTTTTTTATTTTTGTTTTTGTTGACATGGGCTGCCTTGTTAAGGGCAGCCCAACACCACTTCCTGCGGGCCGGCTAGTCGGCTTTCCTCATTTAGGAACCTTTGTACAAGGTCCTGAGGGGAAAGGCGGTCAGGAGGACCTGACGCCAGGATAGAGCCAGCAATGGCATTGTAGGATGGAGGTAGGGATTGGAGCAAAATAAAGCTCACTGGAGATCAGAGATCTCCATCCCATTTTCCTTGAGAGTACTCCTCACATCCAACACACGCTGCAACTGGGGTCTGAATTGCTTACCCTCCTCCAAGCGGAAGAGGACACAGAACACCACAGTTGTAGGTGGCCATGCTACCTACTGAGCCATAGAGCGATTCCAAACGCTCATACTTGGCATTGACAGAAGGATAAGTTCTGTCGGAGGCAATTTGGGAGTATGTTTCTGGTGACGTTACCATCACCAGAACTCCATGAGGACTCTTCCACTCTATTCCATTCCTGGTACATTGGCTCTGACCATGATGCAAAGCGCTTGGCGTACTCGTCGTCCTTTTCTCCATCCTCTGGCTTGGGGGCATTAAGGAATTCAGGGGCATCATGCGTGATATGCCTCTTCATCCCATTGATCCTTAGCAGGGCAGTGAGGACACGACCACTGCTGCCAGTTGGAGCCATCAAGCTTATCGAACTTGAAAGTGGGGGGGAAGACGATGGAAGACATTTGAGATGATTTGTTTTTAAAAAAGGTTGATCCTGGTTCCAAGGAGCAGTTAGAACCAGTTGTCCAGGTCTCATTGAAGAGGGCCCATCCATTCTGTGGCGCTATGCTTCAGAACTTAAGAAAGTCCTGCCTCTGATGTGCGACTTCTAAGTAGTATAGTAGGCTGTCTAACCCCATTCTACAACAAGTCCTAAGCCCACATCAGGGGGACGTTGTGTAAATAGATGGGGAGTCATGTCATGGAGGAGCCAACCGCAAGTTCCACTAGAGACAAAGGGTATAGAGCCCTTCCTCTAGTGCTGGTGGTGGAGTCCATGATTAAGCCCTAGATGATTGGGGCCATGACTATAGTAGACTATCAGGTTTCCTCTGGTTGGGGCGAACCCCCAACTACGGCAGCGAATACTTCTGCCCAGAGACAAAACCTTCTAGCTACTGTGTAAATACTATAGTAGTTCAAGCCTACTTGTATCGAGCCCAAGCGTCATGGGAGTGACTACCCATGCCTTGTTCTAGACCCTAAACTCTACCTGCAGGTCGCTAAACCTGGCTTACGGATCGAGCCAAGCATTGACTGAACCTATAGCCCCAAGCCTTCTGGGCAAGTGGCCTACTAAGACTATGGATGGGACGAAAACCCAGCTATAACTATGAATACTATTTACTTAGAGCGCACATGAGGAACTCAAGGTGTTTCACCCGCTTAGGGTCCCTCATCACCTCTTGCAAGAATCCCCTGAGGGACTAGCCAGACAGATCAAGGTGGGGACATAAAGCCCACCACCTTGTGGATAGTTAAGGGCAAGATGAAAAGAAATCGAAGCTCACTGTGACTGTGATTGGGAAAGAGTAGTCTTGAAGCAGTGAGCTTGAAGAAGAATGGTTTGGACTGATCAAAACAATGTACAGATCAGTAAAGCGTGCTCAGGGCCCATAACCTGATGAACAGGCATGTGCGCAGCATACTGACTGTGAAGTTAGCGGGTTAGGCTAGACAAAGACAAGTTACTTCAGAGGTAGAAGAAACTCTATTACACTATACTACACACCTAGACAAAGACAAGTTCTATATACAGAGTTAGTCTTAAGGTAGTGATGATAGTAGAGAGGATGACTTACACTTCAGAGGTAGAAGAAACTCTGAAGTGGAAGGGACGAAACAGACACCCTTATATACTATCCAAGGGATGGTCTGTGCACTGGGAATAAGTCCATAAGTGCCGGACAAAGTCCAAACAATAAACATGAGGGAGAAAGGCCATTGGCCACTACAGAAATCACATGTTACATGGTGCATCAGTCAGCTACTGCGGAATGTGAGAAAGAAAGTAATAAAGATATAGTAAAAGTCCGAAACTCCGGAATCTAATCTAATCTACAAAGTAGCTAATCTAATCACCTGATGCCTGAAGCATCACTGAACATCTTCCGTGTTCAACACATGGGTGGACTGGTTATGGCTAGGGCATAACACACAGAAACCACCTTGAAGTTCCCAAGGCCATGTAGCTCAGTGGTTAGAGCACTGGACCTAGAATGTCTGGGGGTCTTGGGTTCAATCCCCAACATGGCTATACTTTTCCTGAGATTGAATGTCCCTCGATCGGGGTGCTGAAACCTCAACACAAATCACCACAGGAAAGGTTGCCAATGCTGTCCAGGCCACAAAGCACATCAATTCCATTATCCCCAACCATGCCTCTTCACAAACTGTGCACTGGGTTCTTAAACAACATTCATTAAAGGCTGTAACAAAGAAGAAAAGGCCACTACTCTCTGCAGTACATTGCAAGAAGCACTTAGCCTTTGCTTTGAAGTACAGAGAGTGGACTGTGGAGGACTGGCATCTGACCCAAACCTGTTGATTTTGGTCTCATCTGACCAAATGACCCTCTTCCAGTCCTCCATAGTCCAGTTTTGGTACTTCAAAGCAAAGGCTAAGTGCTTCTTGCAATGTACTGCAGAGAGTAGTGGCCTTTTCTTCTTTGTTACAGCCTTAAATGAATGTTGTTTAAGAACCCAGTGCACAGTTTGTGAAGAGGCATGGTTGGGGATAATGGAATTGATGTGCTTTGTGGCCTGGACAGCATTGGCAACCTTTCCTGTGGTGATTTGTATCATGATAGCATGTTCAGAGGTAGCAGAGAGCTTGGAAGGATGACCAAAATGAGGTGACTGATGGTTGGTAAGGAGGGTTCTGAGTGTCCTAGAGACTGTGGACTGGCTGAGGCTGAGTCTGGAGGCAATAGTGTGAGTGTAATGACCTTCAGAGGCCAGAGAGAGCATGTTTTCTTTCTGAGCAGAGGATGTGGGGTGCATTGGGAAATTATAATATTCTGGGAATGTAAACCATGGTTAAATAGCTCTATTCCAGGTCCCATCAATATCAAGATAACTATGGTAACCATATATTAAGGATTGGTTGCTGTACATTTGGTGGAGCATCAGATTCTGACATTTCTGATACCCCCTCACAAAACTGAGTCAATGAGTCCCCAATTTGAAATGGGCATAGCTCCACAGGTTATGATCAGAATTACATAATTATTGTTGCATTACATAACCCTTATCTTGTACTGTTTATGGTCTACCAAGACTTTGTTTATATTTGTTTTGGCTGATGTGATATTCAACAGACAGTGCAAAAGTGCAAAACATTGACTCAGTTTTGTGAGGCACTGTAAGGGTGTCTGTTTTGTCTCTTTCACTTCAGAGTTCCTTCAACCTCTGAAGTGTCAGTTCCCTTTCTACTATACTCTTTACTTTCCTTTGACTAATGTTCTTCTGTAGACAACTTGTCTTTAGGTCAGTAGTATAGTTAATCAGAGTTCCTTCAACCTCTGAAGTACAACTTGTCTTTAGCCTAACTAGTGATTGTCAAGGGTTTTCATACTCGTGCGGGTAAGCGCCACGGGTTTTGCCGGGTATGGGTACGGGTATATGGCTCCCAACCCGTGGAAACCCATACCCGCATGGCGGGTTTGGTGGGTATAGGTGCCAATTATGCATTGACAAGATCAGTAGAAATTCTAAGATAAAACACATCTGCAGCCACAAAAATAAAAGATCTTATCTGATGTATGCTATAGGGTATCTTTAAATATGTTCTAGTATTATCATATGAAATATCAAAGCAGATTAACAGTGCGATGTAAAATAAAAGTGTTATCAGTGATCCACTTCTTGAAAATCATGATGCACCTGTTTTATCAACGCACGACCAATTCTGCTGGTCTGGCACTATCTAAAATACTCTCTAGACTACTTTAGACTATAATATAATCAAATTATCAAATTAGTTTACTGAAAAAGGCCCGCGTGTATCTACAAGCTGCATGGGGCAGCAACTACATTGCATCACATGGTGGTCTGACCTCCTTCCTATTAAGGAAGGTTGACTTAAACGCACAAGGACAGTTGCGCTTGTATGAAATGAAAGCAGAATAATAAAATAATAATGTAAATAAAGGATCCTTTTAATCTTCTGAACATAAACCAACAATATTTGAGGGATCTTGAGTAGCCATAAATGAACGCATTGTGTCCAAGTGCTTATCTCCTTGACTGGGATGGCCCGGGCCACTTATCCGAAATGTGCAGAAATGCAAAGAACAGTCATGCTCATATAAAATTAAAACCAGAATAATAAAATAAAAATGGAATAATAAATTATCTTAATCTTATGAACATAAAATAGGAATTTTGAGGGATCTTGAGTAGCCATAAATGAACACGTTGTGTCCAAGTGCGTATCTCCTTGACCAGGATGTCCTGGGCTGGATGTCCAAAATGTGTGATGCAAGTAAAGAACTTGCACGCATTTCATTTTATGGGTAACCCAGGTATCAAAACAATTACCCAGGGGTTACCCCTGCAAATTGCTATGTATTCATCAAATTATTTTGCATTCTGTGTGGTTATCTGACAGGCTTTTCATCAATGTTCTATAACATCCTATCTAATCATCTCTGTATACTGTATTTTAGTTGTGCTTGTATAAAATTGAAAGCAGAATAATAAAATAAAAATGGAATAATGAATTATCTTAATCTTCTGAACATAAAATAAGAGTCATTGAGGGATCTTAAGCAGCCACAAATGAACGCATTGTGTATCTTCTTGGTCCAGGAAGTCCCAGGCCGGGTATCCGAAATGTGCAATGCAAGTAAAGAACTTGCACGCGTTTTCATGGGTGACCCATGGGTAACCCACGGGTTACCCGTACCCATAGTGACAGGTACAGGTACAGGTATGGGTACCAACAAGGATACCCCAGGGTTACCCCTGCCAATCACTAAGCCTAACATGCTACTAACCACAGTCAGTATAACCAGCAGCATGATTGTTTGACAACTACCTCATCTCCTGAACTATTGGACTTTGGATCAGCAAACTGAGCTTCAAACATAACACAGCATCTCTGTACCAGTATTTGTCAAACAATCATGCTGCTGGTTATACTGACTGTGGTTAGTAGCAGTTAGGCTAAACAAAAGACAAGTTACTTCAGAGGTAGAAGGAACTCTATAATACTATCTACTGACCTAAACTAGTGATGTGCCTAGTGTTGAACACAGAAGATGTTTGGTGATGCTTCAGGCATCAGGTGATTAGATTAGCTACTTTGTAGATTAGATTAGATATCGGAGTCTCAGACTTTTTACATTATCTTTATTACTTTCTTTCTCACATTCCGCAGTAGCTGACTGATACACCATGTAACATGTGATTTCTGTAGTAGCCAATGGCCTTATGCCCTCATGTTTGTTGTTTGGACTTTGTCCGGCACTTGTGGACTTATTCCCAGTGCACAGAACATCCCTTGGATAGTATATAAGGGTGTCTGTTTCGTCTCTTACACTTCAGAGTTTCTTCTACCTCTGAAGTGTAAGTCGTCCTCTCTACTATCTTCACTACCTCTAGACTAACTCTCTATATAGTAACTTGTCTTATAGGTGTGTAGTATAGTAATATAGAGTTTCTTCTACCTCTGAAGTTAACTTGTCTTATAGCCTGACCCACTAACCTTACAGTCAGTATGCTGCGCCTCATGCCTGTTCGACACCTAGCCCAGCTCAAAGAAGCTAAAAGCCAAAGCCACTGGCTCAGGCTGCAGCTTTCAACAGCACATACAAGTGCAATAGCAATTGTCAAAATCAGTAGAAATCTGATCACAAAGTGGTTGATTTAGGTCACATGATCATGTTTATCACAGCATTTCAAACTTTTTCTTCAATATAGCTTTGCAATACATAACACACCAAGTCAGATTTGGATTAGCTGAACTATAACTACTAGTTATATGTCATAAAATTTTCTCTGCCAAAAGCCATGGCTTGGGCCAAGTGTTGGCTAAACACACACCCCGATCAAGGGACCTTAAACAGGACCCTGGCTCACACACTAGAAAAGAAATGGCCACATTGGGGATTGAACCCAAGACCTCTGGACAAGCTGGGTCTGGTGCTCTAAACCACTGAGCTACACGGCCTCAGGTTCATAGTGGTACACAACCTCCTATATGAGGTCATGCAGAGTTGCATCATGCAACACCTGACTGTGTCAACACCAAGCTGGGCCAGGGCCAAGCTGTCTGTGGCAGCTTTGGCTCAGCCCAGACTTTGGGAAAGCTGGAGCTGCCTCAGGCCAAGCCAAAGCCATGGCTTTTGGGCCAAGCCAGGCCAGAACACCACTAACCTAAACAAAAGACAAGTTCTACAAAGAGTGTTAGTCTAAAGGAAGTAGAGAGTAAAGCAAGGGACTTACACTTCAGAGGTAGAAGGAACTCTGAAGTGTAAGAGATGAAACAGACACCCTTATATACCCATGGGGGCCAGGGGAAATGGTCTGTGTGCACTGGGAATAAGTCCACAAGTGCTGGACAATAGATAGTGAGGGACAAAGGCCATTGGCCAAAGGAGAATCACATGCTATGTAGGACATTACTAAGTAATCACATATCTGCTGAGTAAATGAAAGAAAAGTGTAATAAAGATAACATAAAAAGTCCAAAACTCCGGAATCTAATCTAATCTAATCTACAGCAGAAGCGAACCTTAGATGCCTGAAGCATCTCCAGACACATCCTGTGTCAACAGTATTCTGGTTCAACAAAAACAAATACCCAAAGGTTACCTGTGCCAATCACTACCAAAGACCATATCAGAGAATGAAGTGAACAAGAATCCCACTACTAACAACAGGTACATCAATCCCCATGCCTTAAGACTAATCCCTTCAGGCTTGTGTCACACTGTTCTTATCTTCCATCTTATCTTTCATCTTTTTAACTGAGATTGAATACCTGTTACAGTCATTCTTGCTTCTGCACACTAAAACAAACAGCAAATTTTCTACCATGCATAGCAGAGCAAAAAACATAGTGTGCTACCTCAACCTTATGCTTGACATTGACAATACAAAGACACAACATTTCACAGTAGCTTCTGGGATCTTCCCCTCCCTCCCAACAGAAGTTCTCATTTCTTAGTAGTATGCCCCATCTTAGATATCACATCATTCAAGCACTGCTAGTGAATAGCAGGGGTAACCCCCGGGTATCTTCATTGGTACCCGTACCCGTACCCATACCCGTCGCTACGGGTACAGGTAACCCGCGGGTTACCCGCGGGTTGTGTGTGTTAAACGCGTGCAAGTTTTTTACTTGCATCGCGCATTTCGGATATCCGGCCCGGGCCATCCCGGACCAAGGAGATACACAACGCGTTCATTTATGGCTGCTTAAGATCCCTCAATGACTCTTGTTTTATGCTCAGAAGATTAAGATAATTCATTATTCCATTTTTATTTTATTATTCTGGTCTCAATTTTATACAAGCACAACTAAAATCCACCCCAATATACAGAGATGATTAGATAGGATGTAATAGAACATTGATGAAAAACCTGTCAGATAACCACACAGAATGCAAAATAAATTGATGGGTGCATAGTTAATGATAGGGGGAACCCCTCTATATTTGTTTTGATACCCAGGTTACCCATAAAATGAAACGCGTGCAAGTTCTTTGGTTGCATCGCGCATTTCGGACAATCGGCCCGGACCATCCCGGTCTGGGAGATACGCACTTGGATACAACGCGTTCATTTGTGGCTACTCAGGATCCCTCAATAATTGCTGATTTATGTTCAGAAGATTAATTTGATTCTTTATTTACATTCTTATTTTATTTTATTTTGTGGAACAGGCATGGCGCAGGCTTGTACTTTAGATACTACTTTACTACTATCTTATCTCACCTTGTTCTATGTACTATATCAGCTACTAGATTAAACGAACGCGTTATCTCGTTATCTCGTTTAATGATGTGATTTGATCATATGTCAGATCTGAGATGTATATTCTATGTATCTAATTAATTTGTGAACGCGTTTCTGTTGTGTTATCTATGCGTGATCACAATCATGTCAGACCAATGGAAAATCGCAGCCGCGATTGTTAAGTCAACCTTCCTTAATAGGAAGGAGATCAGACCAATATGCTGGTCCAATGTAGTCGCTGCCCTAAGCAGCCTGTAGATACACGCGGGCCTTGTTTCAGTAAACTAATTTGATAATTAGATTATAGAATAGTCTAAAGTAGTCTAGAGTGTATTTTAGATAGTGCCAGACCAGCAGAATTGATCGCGCGTTAATAAAACAGTTGCATCAGGATTTTCAAGAGAGTGGATCACTGATAACACTTTTATTTTACATCGCACCGTTGATCTGCTTTGATATTTCATAGGATAACACTAGAACATATTTACTAAAACCCTGTAGCATACATCAAATAAAATATAGTCATTTGTTTGCTACAAATGTATTTTATCATTAAATTTCTGCTGATCTTGTCAATGACTGATGGCCACTTATACCCGCCAAACCCGCTGCGCGGGTACGGGTTTCTGGCGGGTTGGGAGTTGTATACCCGTACCCGTACCCGTCAAAACCCGCAGCACTTACCCGCGCGGGTATGAAAACCCTTGCTGATCTCTAAGCACTGCTGAGTATATTCTTCCCATTTTGCATGTTTTTCCTCTTTAAATATTGTTCTGGCCTTCTCCAGTGTCCTCTTGGCTTCTTCAAATTCTGACCTTTTCATAAGCACCATTCCTACCCCATGTAGAGCATATCCTTGACCTAAAGAATTCTGGGCTGCCCCATGATAATTTAGAGCACTTTGAAATGAAGCCTCTGCCAAATATAACTTGTTTATTTCAAGATACAATTTCCCAAGCTGTTGATTATTTTGTCCCTGGCCATAGGGATAGTTGACAGACTTATGGAGTTCTAAGGCTTTCTGAAATGAGGCTTCAGCTTCACTGAACCTTTTGAGTTCAAAGTAGATGTCCCCAAGCCTTCCATGATCATTTCCCTGCCACAATGCACTATTGGCAGTCTTATGAAATTCAAGAGCTTTCTGAAAACACTTTTCTGCTTCATCAAGCTTTCTCAGGTCTGTGTATGTGTGCCCAAGTAGACAATA
>WTXG01000604.1:0-10149 GCA_022496185.1 Multifurca ochricompacta | reverse complement strand
CGACTTCTAAGTAGTATAGTAGGCTGTCTAGCGCCATCTACAACAAGTCCTAAGCCCACATCAGGGGACATTGTGTAAATAGATGGGGAGTCATGTCATGGAGGAGCCAACCGCAAGTTCCACTAGAGACAAAGGGTATAGAGCCCTTCCTCTAGTGCTGGTGGTGGAGTCCATGATTAAGCCCTAGATGATTGGGGCCATGACTATAGTAGACTATCAGGTTTCCTCTGGTTGGGGCGGACCCCCAACGAAGGCAGCGGGTACTTCTGCCCAGAGACAAAACCCTCTAGCTACTGTGTAAATACTATAGTAGTTCAAGCCTACTTGTATCGAGCCCAAGCGTCATGGGAGTGACTACCCATGCCTTGTTCTAGACCCTAAACTCTACCAGCAGGTCGCTAAACCTGGCTTACGGATCGAGCCAAGCATTGACTGAACCTATAGCCCCAAGCCTTCTGGGCAAGTGGCCTACTAAGTCTATGGATGGGACGAAAACCCAGCTATAACTATGAATACTATTTACTTAGAGCGCACATGAGGAACTCAAGGTGTTTCACCCGCTTAGGGTCCCTCATCACCTCTTGCAAGAATCCCCTGAGGGACTAGCCAGACAGATCAAGGTGGGCACATAAAGCGCACCACCTTGTGGACAGTTAAGGGCAAAAAAGAAAAGAAATCGAAGCTCACTGTGACGGTTGATTGGGAAAGAATAAAGTCTTGAAGCAGTGAGCTTGAAGAGGTAAGTTTTGGACTGATCAAAAGAGTACAGATCAGTTAAGCGTGCCCAGGGCCCATAACCTGTGAAACAGGCATGAGGCGCAGCATACTGACTGTAAGTTGTTAGCGTGTAAAGGCTAGAAACAAGTTATACTTCAGAGGTGAAGAAAACTCTATATTACTATACTACACACCTAGAAACAAGTTATCTACAAGAGACGGTTAGTTAGAGGTATAGTAGTAAGTAGAGAGAATGGGACTTACACTTCAGAGGTGAAGAAAACTCTGAAGTGTAGGACACGAAACAGACACCCTTATATACTCTTCAAGGGATGGTCTGTGCACTGGGAATAAGTCCACAAGTGCCGGACAAAGTCCAAACAATAAACAAGAGGGCATAAGGCCATTGGTTAATACAGAAATCACATGTTACATGGTGTATCAGTCAGCTACTGTGGAATGTGAGAAGAAAAGTAATAATGATAATGTAAATAGTCCGAAACTCCGGTATCTAATCTAATCTACAAAGTAGCTAATCTAATCACCTGATGCCTGAAGCATCACCGAACATCTTCTGTGTTCAACAGACTTGTCATGAGCACCTGTGAAGGAGGATGATGAGGGTACTTAGTGGAGTACGAACAAATGCAGAAAGGTTGAACCACGGTGAGCACACATTACGACGGTGCTATGTCACATGTGAAGGTTGCATTGAGCGCCTGTACAACTGAGGTGACAGGCAGTCTATCATATTTAGTGATGTTCTGGCCCGGCTTGGCCCAAAAGCCGCAGCTTTGGCTCAGCCTGAGGCGGCTCCGGCTTTCCTGAAGTCTGGGCCGAGCCAAAGCCGCCACAGACGGCTTGGCCCTGGCCCGGCTTGGCCCAAGCGCGGCTTTTGACAGAGAAAATTTTATGACATATAACTAGTAGTTATAGTTCAGCTAATCCAAATCTGACTTGGTGTGTTACGTATTGCAAAGCTATATCGAAGAAAAAGTTTGAAATGCCGTGATAAACATGATCACGTGACCCAAATCAACCACTTTGTGATAAGATTTCTACTGATTTTGATGATTGCTAATGCATTTGTATGTGCTGTTGAAAGCCGCGGCTGAGCCGGCAGCTTTGGCTTTTAGTTTCTCTGAGCCAGGCCAAAGCCCTTGCTGGGCTGTCACAATGGCCTGGCTTGGCCCGGCCCAAACAGGCCCGGCTTGGCCCAGCTTCCGGCTTTGAGCCGGGCCAGGCACATCACTAATCATATTACCCACAACCAACGAATATCATGATGGCCGTAGAAAGAAATGGTGTTGAGCATCGTCAGCCAAACCCATGCCATGTCGACTGTCGATTTAATGAAAGTTAAATGGACCACAAAAGAAAATACGTCAATACATCCTAAAACCGCGCTTTAAGCTGTCGTGTGGTCTTCGCAAAAAGTGTGCACATCTATCCGCCCATCAACAACATCATCAGCGGTTCACATGGGAAACTCACTTCCGAAGAGAAAAAGATAAAGAACGGATACTTTCATACAGTAGTTCCATACGATGATGCTCATTAAGCCCACCCATCCGCCCCCCAAAAAAAAACGAGTTATAGGACAAAAGTTGAACAATTTGTCTCTTATCCGAGAGCATTATGGCGCGGAACCACCCATTATGACTTTGATAAATTGTCTATGTTCCTTCATCTTGTTGATTTTTGCCTGAATACGCTCCTTCCCCCGGCGTCCGTGTTCGATGTGTGCATAATTTGGGACACTCGTTCAAAGTCTATGGAAAATCTCTCACATATGTATATGTGTGTATGGCAGGAGCTATAACAACCAAAGCAGAGGAGAAAATTATATGTAGTATCGCCATTCCTGGTTGAACTGCATTTACGATTTTATAATCTAAATGTACTAATAGTTTCATTACCTCTCCGTCTCCTCCCCGTATTTATTGCCAGGTTTTCACCTCATCTCTCTGTCTTCACCTCTATGTCTTTATTGCCTGGCTTCAGAACGCCCAACGACAGTGCATGTTCATATCTCCAACCTTGCTGCCCAAAGCGGCGCCTCGCTCTTCCTTAGTGATGTTCCGGCCCGGCTTTCCTGAAGTCTGGGCCGAGCCAAAGCCGCCACAGATGGCTTGGCCCTGGCCTGGCTTGGCCCAAGCCGCGGCTTTTGGCAGAGAAAGTTTTATGACATATAACTAGTAGTTATAGTTCAGCTAATCCAAATCTGACTTGGTGTGTTACATATTGCAAAGCTATATCGAAGAAAAAGTTTGAAATGCCGTGATAAACATGATCACGTGACCCAAATCAACCATTTTGTGATCAGATTTGTACTGATTTTGATGATTGCTATTGCACTTGTATGTGCTGTTGAAAGCCGCGGCCTGAGCCGGCAGCTTTGGCTTTTAGTTTCTCTGAGCCGGGCCAAAGCCCTTGCTGGGCCGTCACAACGGCCTGGCTTGGCCCAGCCCAAACAGGCCCGGCTTGGCCCGGCTTCCGGCTTTGAGCCGGGCCAGGCACATCACTACTCTTCCTCCACATGCATGCGCCGCCGTACTGGTCTTGGGTGGGCACTCTCCCTCCAGCCACCTCCGTTTCCTACCGATGGGTCTACAATAAGACAGAGAGTCTCACGCCCACTGATGTCGCGTACGATTCGCCATTTACCCATGTGATCACGGAGAGCAGGGATGCCCTGCCGGCCGGCCAGTGGGAGATCGTCGAGGTGATAGACGGGTTCATGGGGTGGAAGGTTCTGAGGGATGTGCCGGGCGTTGTGAGAGAGAAGGAATTGAAAAGACTGTGGGACGTTCTGGAGATGAAGAAGGAGGATAAGTTGTGGATTTTTGAGAGGCGTAGGGGGTGAAGTGTGAAAAAAAAAGAAGTGCATGTTTACATGTTCCTCTCTGTTACTTGCAGATGATAATCATAGCCATGGCCATACACTTTGCTTGGCTGGGTGTACCCTTGAGAGCTGTGTATGCCCTTGGAAGCTGTGTACTTATGGTCATGTGACGAACGACTAGATAAGCCCTTAAATTCAGGGTCAATTACCAGCCACAGACAGGTAGCTCTGTCTGATTGGGGAAAGGGGGACTACATTAGATGTGTATGGCAACAGGGACTGGCCAGCTCAGTTGCCGCGACGATGCCGCAATTTGTAAGCAGCTGAGTGAGATTTGTAAGCAGCTGAGTGAGAAAGGTGATCAAGGACCTCAGAGACTCTATTTTTTTCACTTGTTTGTATTGATTTTTGATTTTTGTTTGGAAAGACTGTAAGTTGTTCTCTCATATTCAGTGTAGAGAGGGTGATAAAGCTGGATGGGGACATTTTTGAACAGGATGAATTCTTGGGGCTATACTACAGCCCCTTTTTGATCATAGGAATGCTTGTAGGTGGCTGGCCTTAAGGGCAACCTATGGAATGCATGGTTGTAAATTAAAATGTGTGGTTATGGAATGCATGGATTAAATGTGGGATGTGTGGTTATGGACTCGGAATGTGTAGTTGTAGATTAGATTAGTTTGTAACACAAGGCGATCCCCAAAGCCAAGTGTGGCAGACCACAATCCGCCACAGTGATCATGTTTCCTTCCCATGCCACAGGGAAACCAACACAAACCCTTGGGTGTGTAGTTCAGGAAAGCTCTTGTCTTGCTCTTAAGTGATATATTTTCCAGCTCCTGATGAGGACCTTCATCCACTGGTCAAGTATTACTGGCATCTAGGGTTTTTGGATCAGAGCATTGTCGAACATGTTCTGGATCACTTTGATAAATCTCAGTATGGCTTTAGGTATGTGTGAATCTGCAATTCTGTTCAAACATGTTAGTGATACTGTTTGTTTCAAAGTATAAGGTCCTTGTGGTGAGTCCGCAAGAAACTTGGGTTGAAGGGAACTTGACAAAAACAGGCTAGTTTCGAAACAATCGCCCCTTTTGTACAAGAAATTCGAGAATGATTTCTGACAATGGGTGCCTGGCAGATGGTTACTACATTACATCAGGACTATAGCCTGAAGGTGCCCAAGTATGTGATGTTCATTGTCCACTTGGTGATCTGTATTTCTGACATAAAATGCAGAGCGACTGTTGCCAAGTTTCTGAAACAGACAGAACCAGAGGCTGTTGAATGTCGGAAAGCACAAAGGTTTCGATGAAAGCAGTTTTGGTCAGCTGGTGTCATGGATATACTGACAATTGATCAACATGATAAATGGAAAAGGTTTGGCTTATGGCTGCACATTGGCCTTGATCCATATCCTGGCCGTATTGCATGGTTGAAGGTCTGGTGGTGCAATTGCAATCCCCAACTGATTGTGAGTTATTATCTTGAAGCTGGGCGCAAAGTTGGAGGTATGTTGGTGGTCATGGTGTCTGCTCAATATCCTCCACTGACATCCCTTTATAACCAGGTATACCCCTTGTCATGCAGAGTGACCGTGGAACAGAAAACAATGGTGTTGTGAACTGCCATACTGTCATGCGCCACCGGTTGGATCCCTCCTTGGTTGGTACATTACAACATTGCTGGTGTGTTGAGAAGTCAAACATCAAGCCTGAAATTGCCTGGTCCTTGTTGCGATGCCAATTCACGCCTGGCTTTGAAGATCATCTTGATTTTGGATATAATAATGGGCTATATAATCCTGATTGTCCTGGATGCGCATTTTTGCCATCCTGGACCGATTGAAAACCATCCTGAGGGCATCATGCGATTGCATGTCTTGCAAAGTCGACCTTCTTAGACTTAGATAAGATAAGGAGGAGTTCAGACTGATCTGACCCGGTCCACGCGATGTGAAGTAGTTGCTGCCCTATGCAGCAATGGACACTGATAGATACATGCGGCCTTTGTTTGAGTAATACAATTTGATGATTTGATTATAGAGTGATCTAAAGTAGTCTAGTATGTATTTTAGATAATGCCAGACTGGCAGAAAGGATCGCGCGTTGGTAAATAAGATGTGTCAGGGCACTCAGGAGAGTGGGCCACTGATAACTAATTAGATTTACATTGCATGCTCAATCGGCTTTGGTATTTCATAGAGTAGTACTAGGACATATTTAAAGACACCCTGTAGCACACTGCAGACCCCATCTTGTCCTCTTGGGGCTGTAGGTGCGCTTTATCACTTTATCTTTGTATTTACTTAGGCCCAGCTAATCTTGTCCTCTTGGGGCTGTAGGCTCTTAGCAAAGTTCAATATAGGTCTATTCTTGCTGCATAAGCAAGGCAGAGTCCTCTGACTGCTTCAAGCCTTATGCGTGCATTAATCTCCACATTCTGGGCAGCTTTCTGACTAGGATATTTTCACCTCTGAGTTACCACGATCTCTACATCTTATCTAATCTTACATAGCAAGCGTGGGATAGAAGCACCCGTTACACTGATGACCTGCTTGAGAAGTAAGGTC
Organism: Multifurca ochricompacta; assembly: GCA_022496185.1. Classification (NCBI taxonomy): domain Eukaryota; kingdom Fungi; phylum Basidiomycota; class Agaricomycetes; order Russulales; family Russulaceae; genus Multifurca; species Multifurca ochricompacta. Next base: position 4,015 of record WTXG01000604.1, on the reverse strand, counting down.
ATTAGTTATGGCTTCTTGTAGTGAATCCTAATCATATCATTATATGCAGACTTGTTTTCTGGTGGCTTGCGATCCCATGGCTTCAAGCCAAGCTTGATTCATGGACGCGGCGGTTCAACTCCAGCCCTCAATGGGCTGACAAGCACAAACTTTTGCCACAAGGCATTCCCAACATAATTCATGCAAAGCCACATCTGTATGGATCACAAGATTTTAAGGTATGACATGATTGACTCCCTCCACTATGCCAACATGAACTGAGAGTGTTGTTGAGGTCGTTGTGTGTCCTGATCTCTTCGATGAGATGGAGCAAGAATGGGTACGACTGCATGATTCTGTTTTTCAACTTGTTCCGCCAACTTTCGCCCAGCAAATAACAACATTCTATCATGCCATGGGTGAACCTGCAGTGTCATCCCTCACATTTTGGACAATATATCAAGACCTCCTTGCATGTTTTCATGCCTTACCGGATGATCCCCAACTTGCTGAGGTTCTTCACATGGCAGATGAAGGTGCTGATGAGGAAGTCCCCATTTTAACTGGTTTGCATGAATTGTGGCATGGAGACAACATTGTAGGTGAGAATGGGTATGTGTACTATGGAGGATTAGAGGATCCTCCATTGAGCGATGACAGAGGTCACAATGGTGAGGGTGTTGATGTTGAAAACGTGGTAGATCTTCAAGAATATGCTGATTTTAGTGACTGAGTGTTTTCTATTGCAATGACAATGAAATTTGTTACGTCCTGGTGGAGAACGGTACACATAATGCAGCTAAACTATACTAACTGTGATGGCTACTAAGTGCGAAAACTGCTGGGCAGCGCCTACCATCAAGTTTTTCTCCATTCTCTACCACATCTGGTTCAACACCAATGGACGAGGGTTATTCTGCTGATTTCACAAACATTGACAAGGAGAAAGCTGTCATCTGTGATAGAGAAGGTTGCCCAACCAAGACATTCCCTCCCAGAACAGACACATTCTATCTTCATAGCAACGATCCCAGCCAAGGAGGTCGTAGAGTCTGTCAGGGCTGCTACCAATACTATAAACAGAAGGAGACCACAAGGCGCAGAGGTACATACTTCTGAATCTTGCTTCATGGCACATTGCAATGGTATTGATGAATATCTTGTAGAAATTGAAGCGGACCAGAGTGTGGCATCAGCACATCTGAACATAGAACATCATCAAGCAGTTCATCAACAGATAGCAAAGGCATGACATGGATGTTAGTGCAATGTTTTACTGACTTTGACTCATGCAAGAGAAACTCACATCTATCCTCCAGAATATACCAATGTTGTTCAGCCAGTTGGCTTTGCATACTCAAATCCGATTGTGCAACGCAGTTCACTCCCGACATTCCAGGCTGGTCATCTGGTCCAGTCCACCAATGGGCCTGTTCGCATGGCAACTGCAATTCCTACCATTCAACTTCCAGGGAAAAGGCCTCAGGCTTCTCCCTTCACTGCATCTGCAGGGGTAGTGCTGGGAGGCAGTTCTGGTTATACCAATAATCACTTGTCTTATCAGATGACTTGTCAAACCCTTGCAAATAATGCATACGCACTTCATGGTGGTCATGTGGTAATTGTTGAGGTTCGGGCTGTTCATATGCCAGTTGAAAAGACAAAGGCGCAGCTGATTGGAGTAAGTCAGACACTTAAAAACGTGGGTCTCATGGGACTGACATAGATACCTTGTTTCAAGGACATTCTCCAAGCAGTCGATAACATTCCTGTTCATATTGGTGCTGTTGAGCTCAAGAGCCTCCTCTATGAATGTCTTTTACCTGTGTGGAATGCCTACATCAAGATGGAAGGGTTCCCACTAGAAATCAATGACATTATTATGAGGACGAAGGAATGTGTTACGAACCCCGTCTCTTCCGACTTTCTTTCTCCTATCTAACGACGACCCCTCCTTGCCGCCTACTTTACATTACCAGATCACGTCTCCATTGTGGGATCCTTCACGTGCCCTGCTCCCCTCCCCGTGATTGCCTTTGTCTATGTTTGTGTTACTGTACTTGTGTTTGGACTCTTATCCTATCCCTTATCTTTACGACCGGACACTTACTTAATCCCCTATCAGAAGCCAGGCTTTACGCCCTCCGCTTTCGTATATTTGGGCCCACTTGACTCCGTTATCTTATCTATAGACGCCCATTCGATTATGTATATAAGTCCACTGTAACTACCTTGTAGACCTCAGACTCGACTTATTGAATACATCGGTGTTTGTCTTCTGGACTTCCCCTTGAAACCTTTGACTCAACCGTCTCAGTGCTTTTGGCACTTTCCGCTCAACATTGTCATTCGGGAACAGCCCCGTTGACTTTGACTCATTCATCTTAGACTCCAAGAGGCCTTATTGACCTCTTATCTGAACACACATACAACGCTGTCGCACAAGTCGTGCAGAACGTCTCACACCGGACGTAACAGAATGGGTTGAAATTAAACCCTTGAACCCAGATCAGGATGTGATTGCGCGCCAGTTTTTCAAATCTGGAAAGGGTGGATTGACATTCAAGGCAGGCCGCTGCATCATTCTCTTCCACATCCCAAATGCAATTTACAACCAATATCTTGATTATGCTGAAATGAAGGAGATGGAGAGATTGCAAGAGGCATGAAACACTCACTGATGTCTACGTGACTGATCAACTGATGTTTCTCCCCACAAAATAGGCAGGACAGCATGATCTGCAAGTCAGGACAAAGCAGGTGCACACCAGCATCCATTCAGGATTGAGGACTGCAGCATCATCTTCCCATGCAAATATAGCCTCCACCTCTACACCTGCTTCACCACCTCCCAAGCGCGCATGCAAAAACACCCAGCTTGAAGTATCACCAACAATCACTTGCCAGTTGGGGAATGCACTCAGATCTCAGAAACCACTGACGATAAGGGCAGCCCACCGCCTATGTGAGGATTGCGTGTTGTGATAAATTACATTCAAAGCAAGGACCTAATTGTAAAAATTCACAGTTGAAACAAAGTCAATCAATGTTACCACCTACCATGTCGTGCATCGGACACTGGAAGAGTTATTGCAGCCACATCAGGAGGATATCGATTACAAATGGTACTTGGGGCCAGCTCACAAGACATCATTGCACTTGGAGTTTTTGCCACTGAATCAGAAAAAGGGTGGTTTTAAGCTTTCTACATTTGGAACTGCAAGCCAGGATCTTTTCAGAGCTGGATTCGAGGTCTGTGCCAAACAGACATTCTATCAAAAGACCGCAACAATTGACTGCACCAGCCAAGGTCCACGTGAAATCACCCAGAACATCCCCCATGATGGCGTTACCCAAGTCTGCAATCTCACAATGGAGATAACTTGTCTTGTCTGGGCTCGTGTACTCCTCAACCTAGTGTACAAGTTTGTTGACAAGAGTATCACGTCACATGGAGTGCCACCATTTCAGATTCCTCACATGCACTTTGTTGAAGCTTCACTAGCTATTGAGCATGTCACAAGCGAATTTGATGGGGCCAGGGCATTCCTGTTGGAGGAAGTGATTGGTGGGGATGAAGGCCACTTCAGGAAGTATCTGAACAATGTGTTGGCTGCTCCAGTCTCGTTTACCAATGAAGATGACGAGGAGCAAGCAGAGTTTCTTGCCTTCTCACAGCATGTTCAGTACTTCAAAACAAAAAAAATGGCATTCATTGCTGATTATCAAGGTGAGTCTAATCTTCGAGAATGGCTCCCTTCATATATCTCTGTGTTGCTTTTACTACTAGGTGGAAACTCAATCCTAAGTGACCCTCAAATCATAACTGACAGGTGAGCCCTATCAATGCTTACATATCATTTATATTGACCAAATTGTCGATACTGTAATATAGTGCATTGGGGTACATTTTTGCTGAAGGAAACGTGCCCAGCAGTCATCAATCTTTTGAGACCCACCATCGATGCAACCACTTCTGCAAATTCTTTTAAGTACCGACTGACTATGACATTTGGGAATCACAAGGGTCCTTGAT
>WTXG01000603.1:0-10386 GCA_022496185.1 Multifurca ochricompacta | reverse complement strand
TCTCCTGTGGAATGGGTGAGTTGAGCAAGGTGCCAATAGAGAAGTTGGTGCTGGGAGTCTCAAGGGATGGCCTGACAGGGCCCAGACAGGAACTGGTTGTACTGGGTTTGGGAGAGGACTTGTCCAAAGGGGAGGAGAATACGAAGGGGGAGATAGATGGTATCGACGTCACACCAACCTTCTGCTTGTCTGTCGTCGTGGAGGGTGCTGATAAGTGGTTCTGGATAGAGGAGGGCAAGCTGTGCTTCTCTGTGAAGCTGGAAAAGGTGGTTGAATTGTCTTTGGACACGTTGGAGACGCTCTTCTCTTTCTGCAGGGAAGGACACTATTTTCCCGGATCAAGAGATGTCTTTATTTACCAGGGACCTCTACAGTTAGGTGCACAACGTACTGTTTAGAGGTTACTATCGAAGTCTATGTCTTCAAAGCAGGTATACCCATCTGCAGGCTGAATGGGGAGAAGGGGGACAGGGTTGGTAGGTAAACGTACTGCTTGGGTGAAGGGGATGAGCTCTGGGTGGGTTCTAAGTGCGTCTCGAACAGTAAAATATCTGTCTTCTATTGTAACACCTAGATCAGTAAAATTTAGGGTGCCGAAGAGGCTGATAAATCATCCGTCCAGGAGATCAAAGCCTTGGAGTAATGTTCTAGCCCCACTAAAGATGTCTTGCAGTTCTGGGGAGAGGGTGCGATTCAAGCGGGCAAGGGAAGCGTTCCAGGAATAGACCAGCAGGCCCCTTTGGAAAGTGCGAGGGTTGGGGGCCAAATAACCTACTTTGGCACAAAGATTGAGGTTTACAAAGTGGGAGGGGGGTAATGAGGGGAACGAAGAAATCGATCAAGGCGAGGACGAATAGGAATGTTGTGAAAGTGAGGAAAGCAGAGAGGAATGCCCACACCAGGGAGATAATGGGGGAGATCAGCGAGCACGTCCACAAAGCAGGGGAATTGGTCAAAGAAGCTAGGTTCTCTGGAGAACTGAGCGGGCACCCAAGACTCTTGATGACCGTCAAGCGAGTAGTATATAAGATACTGGTGAGGATTGGTTGGATGGTCAGTGCAAAGGGGGCGATTGACGAGAGAAGGAGGAGGTGTCCGATGGACAAGGCCAGGGTGGCGGGGAGAGAGGGCGTTTGCTGCAGTGGGAGGGGGTGGAGCAGGGGTTGGAAGATGAATATAACGAGGGGGGGGGTGCCAAAGGTATTGGACGCGTTTACGAGGCCTGGAGGAACAAGAGGGGGCAATTGGAGGGTGGGGGAGGGCACAGGGAAAGGATGAAGTTCTGGGAGTTCCAGAGGAGGCAAGACCGATGAAGGAGGGGCAGGGGATGCTGTGGCAGCTGCCTCTACTAAGGCAGCGAAGTTGAGGATCTCGTGGGGGGGGGTAAGCTCGTAGGGGGGGAGGCTGCTTGATCCGAAGTGTTGGTCAAAGGGGAGCTGTTCTGAGACACTAGGGCACTTGTCAGTCACTGTCTGCTTGTGAAAGAGACTGTCCAAATGTTACAACTCACTGTCGACTGCCTGGACAGTGGATTGTATGCGAAGGGGAAGGGATTTGGAAGTGGGCAAAGGAGGGGAGTGAGGGTGAAAGTGCAAGGGAGACGAAGCGAACAGCTCAAGGGCAAGGGATGAGAAGCCTTCCACAAGGTGGGGCTAATCTCCTAGGTAATCAGGAACCGGATCACAAGTGGACAGTCTGGAGCTGTCCATTCTATTCCCAAAGGGTTTATATACGTAATTACAACCGGGACTTTGGTCTGTGCACCACTTTAGGGGAGGTTAACTTCGCTTTAACTCCCTACTGATCCACCAATGAGAATAGCCCCACTTTTGGGCTTAGAAATCTGCAGTCCGCAGTCCGCAGTCCGCAGTTTGTGGACTGCTGTTTAGGCATGGTGGGGTTCTGTTAGTACTCTTCCCACAGCTCTCCAATTTGGCAGGAGTCCGGCCCTGGTCCGGACTGGCCCTTCTCTGGTCTTAATCTAGGGTTATCTTCGTCTCTGAGGGTTTTACAAGGTCTTCTGGGAGTGTCTGAGGATTTCTGGGGGGTCAGGAGGTTTTCTAGGGTGTCAGTTCATGACAGTCAGCCACTTGATTTGGTCTATCACCCAGCGGTCCACTTGTGGCCCCCAGAGCAATCCTAAAGTGAACGCAACTCTCGTCCTTTTGTTTTGGACCATGGCTACTGTTTCGTTCAAGCTAAAGAATAGTTCAAGTTTGGCAAACCAATCCATTGCAATATCTCAGTTGCCGTCAAAAAAGGGTGGTGGTACGCCCATCATGGGCCCTCCTGAGTACGTCGTCCCCATTCCTGGGGCGGGAGGTCCTTGTGGTGGTTCATCAGGGTTTCTTCCAGATATTCTGGCTGGTCTGTCTTCGGGGCTCCGCTCGGGTCGACCGGTCTGAGATTCAACGATATCTTCCTCCGCGGCCCTCCTTGCCTGCCTGGTATTCGGTCTGGTCATCATCATTGTATGTGGGGTAGGTACTACTGTGCCTTCGTTGTTCAGGGTGGGGCTGTCTGCTGCAGCAAGAAGAGCAAAGTGATTATGGAATTCGATTGGTAAGTTGCCGTGTGATTGTGGTTCTAATTCTTCTGTTAGGTACTGGAGTGGGGAGTGGTCTTCAAGAGACGCTTCTTCGGACGTTGGGGATCGGGGGTCACGCGCTGAGTAAGATGTCGCGCTGTCGAGATTCGGGCAAGGGATGCGGTGTCGTCTCCTTGCAATTCAGGTGAGTGTTTCTAGTGATCGTTTTATGGATATTACTGATCACGCCAATATTCAAACAGCTTCGGGGATCGTCGTTGGTTCTGTGGTCAGAGTTTGGGTTCGGGTGTCAAGGCAAGGGACGTGTCATCGTCACCTTGCGCGTTCGGTGAGTTCTAGTGTCCTCCTGTTTGTAGAAGTCTGTTCTAATGTCACAGTTAGGTGTGGCACTGTGTCGAGGTCGAACAAGAGGAAGCAAGTTCAGTCAAGGTTCAAGGTCACAGAAGATCAAGTCTAGCTCAAGTCCACAACAAGGTCAGGGGGGCGCGCGTGCGAGAGGCAAAGTCAACGGCAGAGACGCTCAGTCCTGCAACAAGTTCAAGGGGATCGAAGACTCTCCAAGTCGCGTCTTGGAGAGCTCAAGTGGGGTTCTTTACTGAAGGAATTCAAGTGAAGTCAAAGCACCTTGGATTGAACACAAGAGAACAGACTTAGGTCTGTCCTCTCTATCCTACTGCTCTTTAAATACAAGTAGTCTTAGCTATGTCATAGTAGAGTAGAAGCTTCTAGTACTATGAGATAATGTCTAATGGTTGCGCAGTAGACTATGCTAGAACTATGGAGAATAAGGAGGGGTTGGGCCCTCAATGAGTAAGCATGGATAATTGTTTCAGAAATAAGTCCGTCTCTTCATCCGCATGTCATGTCACCTTGTCAATCCAGATTTGTCACACCTGGTCATTTAGCCATTCTAGTTGTTCCATCATCCAGTCGTCCACAGCTTCCCCTCTGATGAGTGACAGGAAGAGATTGGCACATTGGAATGGGTTGACGATTTGAGGGACATCATGATTGAAGTTCTGGAAGGTAGTGAACTCTAGAATGAACTTTTTACTTTGGGAGCGATCTCCCATGAACGTCTGGGGCAACACTCCCGAGAGCTGCCCTGATGGGGGTGGGATGTTTGGGGCAGTCATGGTAGGAGGAGGTGGAGGGTTGGGGGTGGGGTCAGGGAGTTGCGCAGAAATGGTAGACATGGGGTGGGCAGTGTCGGTGGATCGTGTGGATACCTGGGGAGTTGCTAATGCAGGGGCTCTGATCGTAGCAATCCCCAGTGCAATGTTACACTCAGAGGGGTGTATGCAGTCGGATGCGGGCAGCTAGGTCACAGGGACAAGGTCAGGACGATCTTGGAATGATGTGGAAGACAATAAGTCCGACGCAGGGTCTACCAGAGTCACAGGCTCAGTGTACAAGTCACAAGGGACGAGTACCAAAGGGATGAGTTCGGGTGGTGAGACGCAAGGAAGGAAGTAAAGGTCCACAAGACTTCTGATTGACACAAAAGCTCAAGATGGGGAACCATCTGAGCGAGACTAGCTAGGGTATATATACATGCTGGACTAGCTTAGTCATCAGGGTTCTTATCTGTCTATCTAAGCACTGTGGTTCTGGACGTGTGACTATGGAACCTTCCATCAGAACCAGTGCCACCGTCTTCCCACGTCAACTAAGGTTCAGGGTCCTTCTGTACACGAGGCATCAAACCTTACTGTCACATGATCTGCTTCTGTACCTCATGCCGTATCTGTCTTCTGGACTTCGGCGTGGGACGTCATGACTAAGCCAGCAATGTCCTTGCAGACCCCATGTGGCTACTGTCACTGCTTGTGTGTCCCCCACATCTTGCCGTCTGTCGGGTATGCTGGGTAGGTCATGACATGCAACCTGGGTAGTGACAACTAATGCAGGTGCGTCGTCATTCTGTTCTTGTTCAACGTACTCTTCTTCAGAGTCGGTAACAATGGCCAGGGGGTTTTCTCTCCACAGGCCTAATCCAAATTCTAGTGGAGCGGGTCCTGTAGTGACCCAAGAGTGTCATCGTTCCAAGTATTGGATACGATACCAAACTCTTTTCTCATCGTCGTATTCTACCAGTTGGTATCTTCCATCATGATAGATGTAGTATCCAAACTCGGTTTCAAAGTCTTTCCAGATGGCAGAGCCAAGTGTCTGTTGTGAAAGATTATTCTCATCTCTGTGGTCGATAAGCTCTTCTTTGAACAAGGTCTGACTGCGGCTGGAAGAAGCCACATTGGGAGGAGACTCGACTTGATGTTACATCTGGTGCGGGACGTTCCACATGACTTGTGTGACAGCATTCATTCGTAATCAGATAAGAGACCAATAGGGCCTCTTGGAGTTATATGGGAGGAGTCAAAGTTGAAGAGGCTGTACTCTAAGACAATGTTAAGCGGAAAGTACCAGAAGTACTTGAGATGGTCAAGTCAAAGCTTTCAAAGGGAAGTCCAGAAGACAAGCACTGATGTATTCAATAAGTCGAGTCTGAGGTCTACAATGTAGTTACAGTGGACTTATATACATAATCGAATGAGTGTCTAAAGATAAGGTATCATGGAGTCATGTGGGCCCAAATATATGAAAGCGGAGGGCGTAGAGCCTGGCTTCTGATAGGGAATTAAGTAAGTGTCCGGTCTTAGAGATAAGGAGATAAAAGATAAGGGAAGGCATAAGCAAATGTAAATAACACATCAATATGTACAAGCGGCAGTCATGGGGAAGGGAGCAGGGCACATGAGGGATCCCAGGATGGGGATGTGATCAGGGAATGGAGGGTAGGTGGAAGGGAAGGGTCTGCGTTGGGGAGGGTGAAGAAAAGTGGGGTACTAGGCCCTGGTCATAACACTACCCATGCCTTGTTCTAGACCCTAAACTCTACCTGCAGGTCGCTAAACCTGGCTTACAGATCGAGCCAAGCATTAACTGGACTTAAAGCCACAAGCTTCTGGCTATAGGCCTACTAAAACTATCTATGGGATGAAAACCCAGCTACAACTAAGAAATTACTAATACCTAGTGCACACTCAAGGAGCTCAAGGTGTTTCACCTGCTTAGGGTCCCTCATCACCTTTTGCAAGAACCCTAAAGGGCTAGCCAAACAGTTCAGGATGAGCAGTAAACTGTGTCATCCTGTGGGGTGTTAAGGTGCACAGACTGTAAATAAAAAGCTCACTGGAAAAAAGCAGTGGGAAAGACTTGAAGCTTTTTTGAGAGCTTGGTGTGTGAAAGCGAGTTGGGCTGTTTATGAACAAAGGGAATTTAAACAGTCAGTATGAGTGGCAGGGCCCATAACCTGTCAAACAATCATGCTGCTGGTTATACTGACTGTGGTTAGTAGCGGTTAGGCTAAAAGACAAGTAGTACTTCAGATGTTAGAAGAACTCTAATAATACTATACTACTGACCTAAAAGACAAGTAGTCTACAGGAGATGGTTAGTCAAAGGTAAAAAGAAAGTATAGTAAAGGGAACTTACACTTCAGATGTTAGAAGAACTCTGAAGTGTAGAAGATGAAACAGACACCCTTTGTCACAGTTAGGTGCGGAACTGTGTCGGGGTTGGATGGGAGCAAGTCTTCCAAGTCAAGGCAAGGTTCAAAGTTACAATAGAGTCAAGATCTAGTCAAGCCCATGATGAAGTCAAAGGGCACGCGCGTGAGATTCGAAGTCGACAGCAGAGACTCTAAGTCCTGCAACAAGTTCAAGATGATGAAGGCTCTCCAAGTCACATCTTGGAGAGTTCAAGTGGGGTTCTAACTGAGAGGATTCAAGGATTCCGAAGCACCTCTGATTGAACACAAGAGAACAGACTTAGTCTGTCTCTCTACTCTAGTAGGTCTTTAAATACATGTAGAACTAGCTATGTCATAGTAAATAGAAGGTTCTAGGACTATGACATAGTATCTAAATGGTTGTGCAGTAGAATGAACTAGAACTAAGGAGAATTAGGAGGGGTTAGGCCCTCAGTAAGCCAAAACACTGGTGAAACACAATGTCAAGTCATTAGTAACGTCGCAGGGAGAATTCTGTCACACCCTTATATACCTCAAGGGATGGTCTGTGCACACTGGAATAAGTCCACAAGTGCCAGACAATAAACAGAGAGGGATAAAGGCTATTGGCCAAAGAGATATCATGTGCTTACTGCACATTACTAAGGACATCACTAATCAGCTGAGTAAGGTGAGAAAGAAATGTAATAAAGATATTGTAAAAAGTCCAAAACTCCTAATCTAATCTTATCTACAGCTAAAGCGATCCTCAGATGCCTGAAGCATCTCCAGACACATCCTGTGTCAACAAGACCAAGCTTGTCTGGAGGACCTGGGTTCAATCCCAGGTCCAGGCTTTGCATAGAGAATTTTACATATCGGTAAGACTGGTTCAGACCAATTCCTGGACCAATGGCAACTAGTCCTAACCGGTCTTGGATGGGACTGGTTGAAACCAGTTGATGAACTGGCAACCAGACTGAAATGAACCATTTTTCAGTTTTTAAGTGGTCTGGTCCAGTTATCTAGACATGAGGTGCAACCACAACCAGTTGCGGTCCATGGTTGCAGCCCATCATGGTCTAAAAACCAGACTGAACCAGACCTTTAAACACTACTTAGTATTGATAATAGCCAAGTGGAAGACAAGCCATGTTATGGCTGTGAAATGGGAAAATCACACTGTCTTCCATTCCCTCCCTCTCAAAAGAGAGCTTCAGCACCCTTGGAGGTCATCCATAGTGATCTAGTTGGTCCTCTACAATGTACCTCAATACAAGGGAACCTATACAGTGCCTCACAAAACTGAGTCAATGTTTTGCACTTTTGCACTGTTTGTTGAATATTGCATCAGCCAAAACAAATATAAACAAAGTCTTGGTATACCATAAAAGGTACATGATAAGGGCTATGTAATGCAACAATGATTATTAATTATGATCAAAACCTGTGGAGCTATGCCCATTTCAAATTGGGGACTCATTGACTCAGTTTTGTGAGGGGGTATCAGAAATATCAGAATCTGATGCTCCACCAAATGTACAGCAACCAATCCTTAATATATGGTTACCATAGTTATCTTAATATTGATGGGACCTGGAATAGAGCTATTTAACCATAGTTTACATTCCCAGAATATTATAATTTCCCAATGCACCCCACCTCCTCTGCTCAGAAAGAAAACATGCTCTCTCTGGCCTCTGAAGGTCATTACACTCACACTATTGCCTCCAGACTCAGCCTCAGCCAGTCCAGAGTCTCTAGGACACTCAGAACCCTCCTTCCCAACCATCAGTCACCTCATTTTGGTCATCTTTCCAAGCTCTCTGCTACCTCTGAACATGCTATCATGATACAAATCACCACAGGAAAGATTGCCAATGCTGTCCAGGCCACAAAGCACATCAATTCCATCATCCCCAACCATGTCTCTTCACAAACTGTGCACTGGGTTCTTAAACAACATTCATTCAAGGCTGTAACAAAGAAGAAAAGGCCACTACTCTCTGCAGTACATTGCAAGAAGCACTTAGCCTTTGCTTTGAAGTACCAAACTGGACTATGGAGGACTGGGAGAGGTCATTGTCAGATGAGACCAAAATCAACAGGATTGGGTCAGATGCCAGTCCTCCACAGTCCACTCTCTGTACTTCATGTTGACACAGTCAGGTGTCGCATGATGCAACTCTGCATTGTTGAACACAGAAGATGTTCGGTGATGCTTCAGGCATCAGGTGATTAGATTAGCTACTTTGTAGATTAGATTAGATACCGGAGTTTCGGACTATTTACATTATCATTATTACTTTCTTTCTCACATTCCGCAGTAGCTGACTGATGCACTATGTAACATGTGATTTCTGTAGTGGCCAATGGCCTTTCTCCCTCATGTTTACTGTTTGGACTTTGTCCGGCACTTGTGGACTTATTCCCAGTGCGCACAGACCATCCCTTGGGGTATATAAGGGTGTCTGTTTCGTCTTCTACACTTCAGAGTTCTTCTAACATCTGAAGTGTAAGTTCCTTTCATACTATCTACTTTACTATTAGACTGACGTTCTTTACATAGAACTTTCTTTGTCTAGGTCAGTAGTATAGTTAATAGAGTTCTTCTAACATCTGAAGTAACTTTCTTTGTCTAGCCTTACACGCTAACCTCTCAGTCAGTATGCTGCGCCTCATGCCTGTTTCACAGGTTATGGGCCCTGGGCACGCTTTACTGATCTGTTCATCTTTTTGATCAGTCCAATTTTTATCTTCAAGCTCACACAAGCTTCAAGACTCCCTTCCCAATCAGTCTTCTTTGTGAGCTTCGATTTCTTTATCATCTTGCCCTTAACTGTCCACAAGGTGGTGGCTTCATGTGCCCACCTTGATCTGTCTGGCTAGTCCCTCAGGGGATTCTTGCAAGAGGTGATGAGGGACCCTAAGCGGGTGAAACACCTTGAGTCCTCATGTGCGCTCTAAGTAAATAGTATTCATAGTTGTAGCTGGGTTTTCGTCCCATCCATAGACTTAGTAGGCCACTTGCCCAGAAGGCTTGGGGCTATAGGTTCAGTCAATGCTTGGCTTGATCCGTAAGCCAGGTCTAGCGACCTGCTGGTAGAGTTTAGGGTCTAGAACAAGGCATGGGTAGTCACTCCCATGACGCTTGGGCTCGATACAAGTAGGCTTGAACTACTATAGTATTTACACAGTAGCTAGAGGGTTTTGTCTCTGGGCAGAAGTACCCGCTGCTTTCATTGGGGGTTCGCCCCAACCAGAGGAAACCTAATAGTCTACTATAGTCATGGCCCCAATCATCTAGGGCTTAATCATGGACTCCACCACCAGCACTAGAGGAAGGGCTTTATACCCTTTGTCTCTAGTGGAACTTGCGGTTGGCTCCTCCATGACATGACTCCCCATCTATTTACACAACGTCCCCCTGATGTGGGCTTAGGACTTGTTGTAGATGGTGCTAGATAGCCTACTATACTACTTAGAAGTCACACATTAGAGGCAGGACTTTTTTAAGTTCTGAAGCATAGTGCCACAGATTGGACGGGCCCTCTTAAATGAGACCTGGACAACTGGTTCTAACTGCTCCTTGGAACCAGGATCAACCTTACTATATCATCTCAAATGTCTTCCATCGTCTTCCCCCCGACTTTCAAGTTTGACAAACTTGATGGCTCCAACTGGCAGCAGTGGTCGGTGTCGTTCACTGCCCTGCTGAGGATAAATGGGATGAAGAGGCACATCACACATGATGTCCCTGAGTTCCTTAATGCTCCCAAGCCAGAGGATGGAGAAAAGGACGATGAGTATGCCAAGCGCTTTGCACTTTGGTCAGAGCCAATGTATGTGGAGTGGAATAGAGTAGAAGAAGTCCTCATGGGAGTTCTGGTGATGGTTACATCGCCAGAAACATACTCCCAAATTGCCTCTGACAGAACGTATCCATCTGTCAATGCCAAGTATGAGCATTTGGAATCGCTCTATGGCTCAGTAGGAAGCATGGCCACCTACAACTTGTGGTGTTCTGTGTCCTCCTTCCGCTTGGAGGAGGGCAAACAATTCAGACCCCAGTTGCAGCGTGTGTTGGATGTGAGGAGTACTCTCAAGGAAAATGGGATGGAGATCTCAGATCTCCAGATGAGCTTTATTTTGCTCCAATCCCTACCTTCATCCTACAGTGCCATTGCTGGCTCTATCCTGGCGTCAGGTCCTCCTGACCGCCTTTCCCCTCAGGACTTGTACAAAGGTTCCTAAATGAGGAAAGCCGACTAGCCGGCCCGCAGGAAGTGGTGTTGGGGCTGCCCTTAACAAGGCAGCCCATGTCAAC
>WTXG01000602.1:0-10432 GCA_022496185.1 Multifurca ochricompacta | reverse complement strand
GATTAGATTAGATAAAGATTCGGAGTCTCAGACTTTTTAGCATATCATTATTACTTTCTTTCTCGCAATGTGCAGCAGCTGACTGATGTACCTTAGTAATCCTGTGTAGCATGTGATATCTCACTGGCCAATGGCCTTTGTCCCTCAGTAGTACATTCTAGCATATTCCATTGCACACAGACCATCCCTTGAGTAGTATATAAGGGTGTCTGTTTTGTCTCTTACACTTCAGAGTTTTCTTCTTCTCTGAAGTGTAAGTCACAGTCTCTCTACTTACTACCTTACCTATAACTAACCATCTCTTGTAGATAACTTGTTTCTAGGTGTGTAGTACAGTAATATAGAGTTTTCTTCTTCTCTGAAGTATAACTTGTTTCTAGCTTTGCACGCTAACTAACAGTCAGTATCACTGCGCGCACATGCCTGTTCATCAGGTTATGGGCCCTGATGCTCATTACTGATCTGGCGTTCCTTTGATCACAGTCCAACAAACCTTTCAAGCTCAACAAGCTTCCAAAAGTTTTATCCCAATAACTTTTCCTTGATCAAATTCTTTAAAATCATCTCAAATGGCTAATATTGTCTTCCCTTCGACCTTCAAATTCGACAAACTTGACAGTTCCAACTGGCCGCAGTGGTCAGTATCTTTTACCGCCCTGCTTAGGATCAATGGCATGAGAAGGCACATCACACATGATGGGCCTGAATATGCCAATCCCCCAGTCCAGAAGGATGATGAGAAGGAGGCAGACTACCAGGCAAGATTTGCTGCCTGGTCAGAACCCATAATCCAAGAATGGAGTAGGGTTGAAGAAGTATTGATGGGATTACTGGTGCTGGTCATTACCAGCGAAGTATATTCTCAGGTTGCCTCTGATAGGAAGTATCCATCAGTCTGGTCAAAGTATGAGCAGCTGGAGTCCTTATATGGCACTGTGGGTAGCATGGCCACCTACAATTTGTGGTGCTTGGTTTCGTCCTTCCGTTTGGAGGAAGGCAAACAATTCAGACCCCAATTGCAGCATGTGCTAGATGCTAGGAATACCCTGAAGGAGAATGGGATGGAGGTCTCTGACCTCCAGATGAGCTTTATTTTGCTCCAGTCCCTTCCCCCATCATACAGTGCCATTGCTGGCTCAATCCTGGCTTCAGGTCCTCCTGAACGCCTTTCCCCTCAGGACCTCATTCAGAGGTTCCTAAATGAGGAAAGCTGACTTGCCAGCCCCGCAGGAAGTGGTGTTGGGGCTGCCCTTAACAAGGCAGCCCATGTCAACAAAAACAAAAACAAAAAAGTACAATTTATCATGCCACAACCTGCAGGTGCATCATCGTCCAATGATGTCACCTGCTTCTACTGCCAGAAGCCGGGCCATAAGGCAAATGAATGTTGGCAGAGGAAACAGGATCGGCAGAATGCTGCTGCTGGGAAAAAGGGCAATCAGAAGAAGGCGCAAGGTGCCAGTACACCATCATCTTCCCACCAAGTAGCTACAATAGTTAATGGTAGTGGAAGAATACAGGAGGTGCATGAGACACCTCATATTAAACTTTATACTTTAAATGCGACTGAGGAAATCTTTCAAGATGATGGTTTTGCCTGGATGATGGATAGCAGAGCCACCACCCACTTCACACCCTTTGAGTCAGATTTCATGAATATTTGCCTCATTCGGGACATACTGTTACAGTGGCTGATGGAACCGTGGTCCCCATAGAAGGAGTAGGAAGTGTTCATATAAGAACCAATAAAAATTATATATTGGAACTTAACAATGTTTTCTACATGCCATCAGCAGGAAACTGCATCTTATCTACAAGTCATATCACCAATAGAGGTGGTATGGTCTTATTTGATCAATACAATGTCGCAATAGAGTATAAAGGACAAAGAATAGCGGAAGGAATCAAGGCTGGGGATCTATACTGGATCCAAGGGACTATAGTGGACAAATCAACCGCTGCCCTGAATACTGCATCAACCAGCCTTGATACCTGGCATCTTAGAATGGGTCATATGTCTAAACAAGCCCTGAAAAGATATGCTCCTGAGGCCGTAAAAGGTCTCAGTTTAAAAAATGGCCAAGAGGAAGTAAAACCTTGTCATGGCTGTGAAATGGGAAAATCCCATCGCCTTCCTTTCCCTCCCTCTCATAAGCGTGCTTCAGCACCCTTAGAGGTCATTCATAGTGATCTAGTTGGTCCACTCCAATGTACCTCAATACAAGGGCATTTATACTTCGCCACTTTCATAGATGACTTTAGCTGCAGTGCTATAGTTGTTCCAATGAAAGCAAAACACTACTTCAAATTGGTCTTCGCAAGTGTTAAGGCATTTTAGAAAACAAAACAAATAACAAAATTAAAACCTTACACACAGACCGTGGTGGCGAATATGTAAATAACAACTGAAGTCCTTGCTAAGTGAGGCTGGCATAGAGCATAAACTTACGATGCCATATTCCCCACAACAGAATGGAAGAGCTGAAAGGTTCAACAGAACCATAATGGAAAAAGCCACTAGCATGCTTCATCATGCTGGGCTTTCTCTTGGCTTTTGGGAGTGCGCTGTCTCTACAGCATGTCACATATATAACAGAACTCCCATCTGTTCTAACAAGTGGAGGACACCGCTAGAGCTTCTGGTTGGGGACATACCAGATGTCTCTTATTTTAAAGTCTTCGGATGTGAAGCATACTATCATGTTCCGGAAAACAAGCAGCAGAAATTGGATCCTAAAGCCAAAAAAGCCGTCTTTGTTGGGTATGAGCCAAATAGCAAAGGCTATATTCTATGGGATAGACATACCTGGTCCTTTGTTTCATCCAGAGATGTGACGTTTAATGAAGAGTCCTTCCCATCCCACTCTGTAGCGGACAACAGAGATAAAGGAAAGGAACGAGCTGTTCCACTAGAAGGAGGGTCTGTCCAACCCTCACCAGCAATAGCCACAGTTCCTCAGGATCCTGAGTATAAGGATACTGAGGTTGAGGAACAGGAGGTAGTGGAGCCTCCTCAAATAAATCCTGAGCCTACCACACCCATAATGAAGCAGACACACACACAGACACCATATATCAGACACCGCCATCCCAAATAATGGAACCCTCCCAGCTCCCCACCAGAACTCGTGCCATTAGAAAGTCAACAAAAAAGGCTAGAGGCAGACTTTCCCAACCAGTTTTTACTAGGGAAAGTCCACACTCTGAATGACGGTCCGTGGCTATACAAGAAGATTTAGATCTTGATATTGTTATGCCAAATGTTCACGTCATCTGAATCCTCGCTTTTACAATGAGGATAATGCAGAGTTTGTGCAAGGTTCATCCAGACTTGGGACCATGAAGCTGCTAAATGCCGCTGGTGTCTCTTATAGAGACCCCCTGACTTTTCAGGAGGCAATGCAGTCTGAGAATGCTACTGAGTGGCTTGAGGCATGTCAATATGAAATAGATGCCTTAAAGAAGTTAAATGTGTGGTGCCTTGAGGATCTTCCTAAAGGAAGAAAGGCGGTCAAATCAAAATGGGTTTTTAATTGAAACCAGATGGACGGTTTCATGCCAGGCTTGTGGCAAAAGGTTTCACTCAAGTAGAAGGAGTGGACTTTGATGAAACATTCTCCCCAGTCGCCAGATTTGAATCACTTCGTTTATTACTAGCGTTAGCAGTGCTAGAAATTGGGAAATCCACCAGATGGATGTCAAATCGGCATTCCTTCATGGCGATCTGGATGAGGAGATTTATATGGAGCAACCTGTTGGTTTCATCATTGCTGGACAAGAGTCCAAAGTTTGTAGGCTACAGAAAGCTTTATATGGCCTCAAACAAGCCTCCCAGGCATGGAATCTCCAATTTCATGGTTCTAAATGAACTGGGCTTCACTCGGACGTACTCTGATGCAGGAGTATATGTGTATCATCACCATGGGGGGGATGATTCACTTTTCATCATTCTTTATGTTGATGACATCACTATACTTGGATCTTCAAAAGATAAATAACATGGCTGAAGGAATCTCTATCTAGCCAATATGAGATGACTGACTTGGGAGAAATCCAGTCATATCTCGGTGTTAACATCACCAGAGATCGTCCTAACAAGACGCTGGAAATTGATCAAGCAGTTATGTTTCATCTATTCTTGAGAAGTTTGGGATGAGGGATTCCAATCCAGTATACACTCCCCTACCAACTGGCATGGATGCACATCTGGTCAAGTTTGAAGGCCAGGCATCTACTTCAGAAATAAAGAAGTATCAACAGCTAATGGGTTCACTGCTATGGGTGCAGATTGGAAGCAGACCCGACATTAGCTTTGCCATTGTGCGCCTTAGTCAATATGCTTCCAATCCTTCACAACATCATCTGCGCCTAGCAAAGTATGTTCTAAAGTACCTAAATGCTACTATGAACTACAGGGTGCGATATTCTGGAAGGAAAGGAGAGAGTGGCCTTCATGGCTTTGCAGATTCCTCATGGGGAGATCAAGAGGACTGCCACTCTACTTCAGGCTACATCTATATGCTAGTGAATGGAGCCATATCCTGGTGCTCTAGAAAGCAAAAGACTGTAGCACAGTCCACCACAGAAGCTGAATACATGAGCCTAGCTGAGGCTTCTAATCAAGCTGCGTGGTATAGGACGTTTATGGAGGAATTGGGATATGAAGTCACTTCACCCATACAACTCCATTGTGACAATAAGGGTGCTGTAGATTGGCATTAAACCCTGTCACAGGAAGGCGGTCAAAACACATACCAATAAAGTACCATGCAATCAGGGAGTATGTTGAATCGCATCTAATTGATTTAGTGCAAACTCCCACTGGTGAAATGCTGGCAGATGGCTTCACAAAGTCTCTACCAAGAGCATCACATGAAAACATGGTTACCAAACTTGGTCTCATATGAGTATATTCTCAACCTCGAATGTGACACAAGAAGTGTCCATATTGTCGACCTCGAGAGTGACGCAAGAGGTGTGTAACTGAACGCGTTTAGTTTGCATAACACACTTCAGATCACTCCTCTCCTCTTGTCAACTCACTCTCATGCCTCTTAAATGGCGATATACTCATTTTATTTTTTGACCTGATGCCTTAATCATGGAGGGATGTTGACACGGCATGTGTCTTGAGGTGCTTCAGGCATCTGGTTAGGGTCTAAGCTGTGCAAGATTAGATTAGATAAAGATTCGGAGTCTCGGACTTTTTAGCATATCATTATTACTTTCTTTCTCACAATGTGCAGCAGCTGACTGATGTACCTTAGTAATCCTGTGTAGCATGTGATATCTCACTGGCCAATGGCCTTTGTCCCTCAGTAGTACATTCTAGCATATTCCATTGCGCACAGACCATCCCTTGAGTAGTATATAAGGGTGTCTGTTTTGTCTCTTACACTTCAGAGTTTTCTTCTTCTCTGAAGTGTAAGTCACAGTCTCTCTACTTACTACCTTACCTATAACTAACCATCTCTTGTAGATAACTTGTTTCTAGGTGTGTAGTACAGTAATATAGAGTTTTCTTCTTCTCTGAAGTATAACTTGTTTCTAGCTTTGCACGCTAACTAACAGTCAGTATCACTGCACGCACATGCCTGTTCATCAGTTGGATGGTCGATACAAATAGGACAATGAACAAGAGAAGGAGGAGGTGTCTGATGGTTAGGGCCAGGGTGGTGAGGGGAGAGGGCATTTGCAGCAGTGGGAGGGGGTGGGGCAGGGGTTGGGAGGCAAATATAACGAGGGGGGGGGGTGCCAAAGGTGTTGGACATGTTTAAGAGGCCTGGGGGAACAAGAGGGGGCAATTGGAGGGTGGGGGAGGGCACAGGGAAAGGGTGAAGTTCTGGGAGTTCCAGAGGAGGCAAAACCGACGAAGGGGGGGCAGGGGATGCTGTGGCAGCTGCCTCTACTAAGGCAGCGAAGTTGAGGATTTCGTGGGGGGGGTAAGCTCGTAGGGGGGGGAGGCTGCTTGATCTGAGGTGTAGGACACAGGGGAGCTGTTTTGAGACACTAGGGCACTTTGTCAGTCACTGTCTGCTGTGAAAGAGACTGTCCAAATGTTACAACTCACTGTCGACTGCCTGGACAGTGGGTTGTATGCGAGGGGAAGGGATTTGGAAGTGGGCAAAGGATGAGAGTGAGGGTGAAAGTGCAAGGGAGATGAAGCAAACAGCTCAAGGGCAAGGGATGAGAAGCCTTCCACAAGGTGGGGCTAATCTCCTAGGTAATCAGGAACCG
Organism: Multifurca ochricompacta; assembly: GCA_022496185.1. NCBI lineage: Eukaryota > Fungi > Basidiomycota > Agaricomycetes > Russulales > Russulaceae > Multifurca > Multifurca ochricompacta. The sequence goes on along the minus strand of WTXG01000602.1, from coordinate 4,195 downwards.
GATCACAAGTGGACAGTCTGGAGCTGTCCATTCTATTCCAAAAGGGTTTATATACGTAATTACAACTGGGACTTTGGTCTGTGCACCACTTTAGGGGAGGTTAACTTTGCTTTAACTCCCTACTGATCCACCAATGAGAATAGCCCCACTTTTGGGCTTAGGAATCTGCAGTCCACAGTCTGCAGTTTGTGGACTGCTGTTTAGGCATTGTGGGGTTCTGTTAGTACTCTTCCCACAGGTCTCCAATTTGGCAGGAGTCCGGCCCTGGTCCAGACCAGCCCTTCTCTGGTCTTAATCTAGGGTTATCTTCGTCTCTGAGGGTTCTGCAAGGTCTCTGGGAGCACCTAGGGATTTCTAGAGGGTCAGGAGGTCTTCTAGGGTGTCAGTTCATGACACCCACCACTTCCCCTCTGCCTTCTGTTCCTCAGTCCCCTCAAGGCCTGCAACCACCATATGCTACAGAAAGCAGCAAAGAAGAGATGCCTGATGAAGAGGCACAAGACTACTATACACCCTCCCTGACTCCAGTGCTGCCTCCAAGGGACAAAGGCAAGAGCAAAGAACCAGCACCTGAACCAATGTGCAGGTCAATGTGCACTTCAAAATTATCATACTACATCACCAGAAAACTTAGAGGCGAAGCATCGCCTTATGAAGAACAAGAGGACCCAAGTACTGGCAGTGAAAAGGCATGCCAGTACTACCATCCTGACTGGCCCAGATACAGCGCCTCTAGTGCTGTAACCCCCGAGTTCACTTACTCCGCAGATTGTGAAGATGCTATGGAGGCCGCCATCAATGATATAGAAGGTGACCCAAAGACACTCTCAGACATGCAATCCTGGCAAGATTGGCTGAAATGGCAGGAAGCCATGGATCGCAAGATTGACACACTTGAGAAGGCTGGAACATGGTCCACAGTTCTGTGCCCTGCTGGCAAGAACATCATTGGCAGCAAATGGGTTTTCCGCATCAAGCAAAAATCAGATGGCACCATCAAGAAGTACAAGGCATGACTCATAGCTCGCGGATTCACCCAGAGATTTGGAGTGGATTATTTCAACACCTTTTCCCCCATTGCCAGGCTTGCAAGCTTTTGCACTATACTTGCCTTGGCTGCCCAGCACAACTGGGAAATTGACAGCTTCGACTTTAACAGGGCTTATCTGAACAGCAAGCTCGATGACAATGAAGACATCTACATGCAGTCACCCCCTGGTTACGACACTCAAGGGGAGTCCATCAAACATTTACACAAGTCCCTTTACAGCCTGAAGCAGGCTGGACACAAGTGGTATGACACACTGTACTGTGCTCTCAATGACCTAGGCTTCCACATCAATGAAGCCGACCCCGGAGTGTTCTCCACTCACAGCAAAGGACACCTGACCATCCTAGCAATCCATGTTGACAATTGCATTATCACAGGCAGCTGCAAAACATTTATCACCAAATACAAGCACAAGCCCAATAACTGCTACTCCCTCATGGACCTTGGTCTGGTCCACTGGCTCTTGGGCATCAAGATCTCACACAACCATAACGCGCAAACTATCTCACTTTCCCAGACAGCATACATAGACACTATCCTCACTAGGTTCACACTCAGTGATTCAAAACTGTATGCAACCCCCATCATCTCAGGGGCATACTACAACAAATCCAATGTGCCAAGCAATGCTACCGAAGTGGTGCATATGAAGAAGACTCCCTACCATGAGGCTATTGGCAGCCTCATGTACGCCTCTGTTGCCACATGACCCGACATCACCTTCACCATATCAACACTATCACAATTCCTCAAAAACCTGGGCAAAATTCACTGGCAAGCAGTGAAGCAAATCTTTCATTACCTCAATGGCACCAAGTCATACAGACTCACTTATGGTAATCAAGCACATGATCTTATTGGATACATGGATGCAGACAGAGTGTCACAAGAACACCACCACATGATATCTGGCTTTGCCTTCCTCATTGATGGTGGAGCAGTGTCTTGGGCTTTGCAAAAGCAAGAACTAATTACCCTTTCCACTGCAGAAGCTGAATATGTGGCTGCAACTCATGCAGCCAAGGAGTGCATTTGGATGTGACACCTTCTCAAGTCCTTATTCGATATTACCCTTACTCCAACACCTCTACTATGCAACAATCAAGCCTAGTGTTTAAAGGTCCAGTTTGGTCTGGTTTTTAGACCATGATGGGCTGCAACTGTGGACCGCAACCAGTTGTGGTTGCACCTCATGTCTAGATAACTGGACCGGACCACTTAAAAACCAAAAAACAGTTCATTTCAGTCTGGTTGCCAGTTCATCAACTGGTTTCAACCAGTCCCATCAAAGACTGGTTAGGACTAGTTGCCATTGGTCCGGGAATCAGTCTGAACCAGTCTTACCGATATGTAAAATTCTCTATGCAAAGCCTGGACCTGGGATTTGAACCCAGGTCCTCCAGACAAGCTGGGTCTTTGGTGCTCTGACCACTGAGTTACGCAGCCTCATGAAATATAATCACACAACCTCCTATATTAAGGTCATGTAAAGTTGCATTGTGTGACATTCAACAATGAGACCAGAACCAGAAGTAACAACCCCACACAACACAGATTGGCCAAACAGGATTGACAGGTCACTCACCAAGACCTCTGCACTTGGTCCTTCTGTCAGATTCATGAGCTCAACTTCCAGAATCCCATCACCATCCTCCATCCCAGCCTCTTCTGGAGTCTGCTCAGCATCAACTTGATGCCCGCTGTGTGTGAAAATGAATCATCAAACCTTTGAATGCACCACTCCTGCTGGATATCATCATGTTCATGTTGGGTCACACTCTCAGGCTTGGAATCCCCCAACATCTCAGATATCAGTGAGTTACTTGGACTTTAAATATATTAATGTCAACCTCATCTCATGATGCCAGCATGCCAGTCACAGCAACAAACCATGTGTGTACCCCCATTCATGTCACTTCTGTCAACCCACACCTGTAGTACAAGTGCAGAAGCAACACTCAAGTGCTTTGGAACGAGAAGGTTCTCTTTCCATCACCCTTGATTCCTACCCACTCAAGATGCCTGGGAAAGCCTTTACTCTTGCCTTGCTTGAAATGCCTCTCCACAACACTTATTGTGACAGTGGGAAAACCAACGTAGTTTGCTCAAGTCCTATGCACTTCCTATGGTACAATGTGTGCATCAGTTCTCTGTTGAGTAATGAACTTATCTAGAAGTAGACTTCTTTGGCAGCACATGCAACAGACTCGATGAATGAAGCTGTAATGCATGTGGATGTGTGCAAAGCCCTACTTAGTTATATGGTCTGGTGTGTTTCTGCTTTCTCACTTGTTACATGTTACACTAGCTTCCATCAGGATTACCCAGATCCACTTGTGCGTCTGCAAAATAAGCACTGGGACCCCTGCTCACCTGGGCTCGTGACACCTTTTGTTACAACTCACTGTCGACTGCCTGGACAGTGGGTTGTATGCGAGGGGAAGGGATTTAGAAGTGGGCAAAAAGGTGAGAGTGAGGGTGAAAGTGCAAGAGAGACGAAGCGAACAGCTCAAGGGCAAGGGATGAGAAGCCTTCCACAAGGTGGGGCTAATCTCCTAGGTAATCAGGAACCGGATCACAAGTGGACAGTCTGGAGCTGTCCATTCTATTCCCAAAGGGTTTATATACGTAATTACAACCGGGACTTTGGTCTGTGCACCACTTTAGGGGAGGTTAACTTTGCTTTAACTCCCTACTGATCCACCAATGAGAATAGCCCCACTTTTGGGCTTAGAAATCCGCAGTCCGCAGTCTGCAGTTTGTGGACTGCTGTTTAGGCATTGTGGGGTTCTGTTAGTACTCTTCCCACAGGTCTCCAATTTGGCAGGAGTCCGGCCCTGGTCCGGACCGGCCCTTCTCTGGTCTTAATCTAGGGTTATCTTCATTTCTGAGGGTTTTACAAGGTCTCTGGGAGCGTCTGAGGATTTCTGGGGGTCAGGAGGTTTTCTAGGGTGTCAGTTCATGACACTATCCCCTCTTTAGGGCTTTGCTGTGCCACAGCAAGTTTGTCAGAGGTGTGGGGGTCTAGGCAGGGTAGGGTGTCAATGATGGAAGTCCCCAAGCAGGGTCATGGCATTCTTCATTTCAGTGAAGGGGACCCACGAGTTTTCTGAGGCAGGGTAGCCCTTCCATTTGACAAGGTAA
>WTXG01000601.1:0-10822 GCA_022496185.1 Multifurca ochricompacta | reverse complement strand
TCCGTGTCTTTTGCAACTTCCAACAAGATGACTGGGCAGAACTGATCCCCTTTATGGAGTTTGCCCACAATGCTAGAACTCACAGTGCTACTAAAAGATCTCCCTTTGAAATCTGGTATGGCTTCCAACCAGAGTTTATTCCCCCACTCCATTTTGCCACCCCTATCCTGTCAGTTGAAGAAAGACTCCGCACCCTAGAAACTATCCGTAGTGAAGTAGCTGCTGCCCTCCAGGTGGCTGCAGAACTCATGAAACAGTCGAGACCAGATGGACCCCTCCATGCTTTCAAAACAGGGGAGCTGGTTTGGTTGGAAGGGACAAATATACGCACCACTCACCCCAAAGCCAAACTCAGCCCCCGACGTCATGGTCCTTTTAAAGTCATACATTCTGGCCCTGTCAACTGCAAGCTTGAACTCCCTAAGTCATGGCGCATCCACCCAGTCTTTCACAACTCTCTCCTGTCCCATTACAAAGAAACCCCAGTCCATGGACCCAACTTCACTCGACCACCACCAGAACTTGTGAATGGGGAAGAAGACCATTATGAGATAGAGACCATCTTACAGTCTGCTCACACCCCTAACAGAAAGGGCATCCGTTACCTTGTCAAATGGAAAGGCTACCCTGCCTCAGAGAACTCGTGGGTCCCCTTCACTGAAATGAAGAATGCCATGACCCTGCTTCGGGACTTCCATCATCGACACCCCACCCTGCCTAGACCCCCACACCTCTGACAAACTTGCTGTGGCACAGCAAGGCCCTAAAGAGGGGATAGTGTCATGAACTGACACCCTAGAAAACCTCCTGACCCCCCAGAAATCCTCAGACGCTCCCAGAGACCTTGTAAAACCCTCAGAGACGAAGATAACCCTAGATTAAGACCAGAGAAGGGCCGGTCCGGACCAGGGCCGGACTCCTGCCAAATTGGAGACCTGTGGGAAGAGTACTAACAGAACCCCACAATGTCTAAACAGTAGTGCACAAACTGCGGACTGCGGACTGCGGACTGCGGATTCCTAAGCCCAAAAGTGGGGCTATTCTCATTGGTGGATCAGTAGGGAGTTAGAGCGAAGTTAACCTCCCCTAAAGTGGTGCACAGACCAAAGTCCCGGTTGTAATTACGTATATAAACCCTTTGGGAATAGAATGGACAGCTCCAGACTGTCCACTTGTGATCCGGTTCCTGATTACCTAGGAGATTAGCCCCACCTTGTGGAAGGCTTCTCATCCCTTGCCCTTGAGCTGTTCGCTTCGTCTCTCTTGCACTTTCGCCCTCACTCTCACCTTTTTGCCCACTTCTAAATCCTTTCCCCTCGCATACAACCCACTGTCCAGGCAGTCGACAGTGAGTTGTAACAATATGCCTGGCAGTGAAAGAATACTGTTGACAAGCTGCATCACAGACAAGGGCAGCTCAGTGGAATTCTCTCCATCTGAAGTCAAAATAAAGTACAATAATACAATTATAGTGGAAGGTATCAAGGCTATGTGTGACAATCTGCGGTTTGCGTGACGTTTCGTAACGGCGTGTGACGACATTGTGACCGATATGTCGCACGCGCTGTGATAGCTGCCCCCTCTGAAGTCCCCATTTCTTTCATCATTTATTATCTGTAGAGGGTGCAACCCCTCCTTTTCACTCATGTCCTATTATATCTCACTCCAGGGCATAACCCCTGGGATCCAGGACTACCGATCTACTTATCAGAACCCTTTATTTAGCTTATACACTTCTGATGTACCTGTTACTGATGTGCCTCTCTTTGATGTGCCTTCTCAAACATGTATTTAGACTACTAGGTTACAGAGACAGACCCTAAGTCTGTTCTCTTGTATCTAATACAGGTGTATTCGACTTCACAGAACTCCACTTGAACTCCCTAAGTGGCAGCTTAAGGAGCCTTCTCCCCAGTAAGCTCAGCAGGGCATATTGCCGCTGCCTTCGACTTTGTTTCCTGCACGCACCCCTCCATATCGTCGTGGGCACTTGAAACTTTGACCCAATTTAGATCTTCTTTGTTAGAAACCGAATCTTGAGCGCGCCCGCATCTTGAGGGCCTTCAGACATCGAAAACGAGACCGGACACAGCAGGCACCTGGCTGTGACATTAGAACAGACTTATTGACTTTCAGAAAACAGATCACTCACCGAAACGCAGGGAGACGACGACACGTCCCCTGCCCGACACTAGACACTACGGCCGCCACTCGATTCCCCTTTGTAATCCCTGCACGGCCTGAAGATAATATCCCACAACATTTGAAACGATCCGCGCGTTGGCTTGAAGCGCGCGAACAAGATGTCCCCTTCCAAGGTTACTGGGTACCGTATCGACGAACTAATCTTGCTGTAGACTGGTATCGTGGAGTCTGGTACCACATCCATCCTAACAACCTAAACCAAATTGAAGCAATCAGAGTTGCACCAGAAGAAACAGGGCTGAACTTACCAGACAACCCCTTCCTCGCACCCATAATTCTCCCATCAGCGCCAACAACGACTTCCCTCTTGGGTCAGAACGTTACCAGTACTATAGCCCCCATGGCGACGATAACAACCAGCACGACCACCACGACTCCAGGACGCGCGCGTGGGGCTTCGTTCACACAACCTAGCACAAGCGCAATCAGCCAAAATGCCAGCACAGGACTTACCTTGCCAGGACCAGGCGGACCCCTTGGAGGAAATCCAGGTGGAGGACCACCCGGAGGAGGACCACCCAGTGGAGGACCTGGGGGAGGAGGAGGACCTCAAGGCCCAATTGTACCCCCGGGACCAGGACCACACGCTCCAGGAGGACGCATTGAAGGAGCGCCCCCACCGTTCTTCGAAGGAGACTGATCCACGGCGAAGAGGTGGTTTTCTCAACTTGAGCTACACCTTTTCTTGAACAGAAGCCCACAGCCAACTACGAGCACACCGGCCCGAACTGCCACTATCACAGAAGTGACTCTGACGACTGCGACGGTACCCACCAGATCAAACGAACCCAAATCCACAATTGACGTCGTCGTGCTCGCAACTGCCTTGAAGACGATGACCGACGATCAACGTCTAGAGCTCCAAAATCAATTCAAGGACAATGAGGATTTTTATATCGCTTGAATGATGCGGCCTTCATTCGAGCGTTAGTTTCACATCATGTATTCATTTCACCACTCCGAGCAATGAAAATATCCATCCCTGTATATGGTGTGAAAGAAATGGCCAACATAGAAGCACTTGTTGATAGTGGTGCAACAGAGAACTTCATTAACTATAGGACAGTTGTCAGGTATCGACTCCCAACCAAACGACTCACCATTCCAAAAAAACTACGAAACGCAGACGGGACACCAAACGCTACTCGAAACATCGACCAATATGTTGATCTTGACATAACCACAGATGATAAACTTAGACGACATCGGTTCTATATCGCCTCTATTGGGACAGATCAGATGATCTTAGGATATCCATGGTTCGCCGCTAGTAACCCAGCAATAGACTGGACACAAGGACGTCTTATGCAATCCATCCGACTTAATATACCCAAAGAACATGTTAAGTGACTCAATATAGCTCAAGAACTGGCGATTAAAGCAAAGGACAACCTAGAGCGCTCTTGGGACCAGATAGTACCCCAGGAATATCACAGACATCAGAAAGTGTTCAGCGACCAAGAAGCTCAACGATTCCCGGAAGCCAGGCCTTGGGATCATTGGATCGAGCTAAAACCAGAAGCGCCGGCAACATTGGATTGTAAGATCTACCCCTTAGGACCAGGAGAACAAGACGCGTTAAATAAATTCTTGGAGGAACATTTGCAGAAAGGGTATATCCAGGAGTCTAAGTCCCCTTATGCATCTCCATTCTTCTTTATCAAGAAAAAAGATGGAAAGCTAAGACCAGTTCAGGATTATCGCAAGCTCAATGAGTGGACGATCCGAAATACTTACCCCTTACCATTAATCCCCGAACTCATAGATCGAGTCCGCGGCAGTACCTTGTTCACAAAGATGGATGTCTGCTGGGGGTATAATAACATCCGCATCTACCCGGAAGATCGATGGAAAGCAGCTTTCAAGACGAATCGCGGCTTGTACGAACCGAACGTTATGTTCTTCGGTTTAACCAACTCCCCAGCTACGTTCCAAACTATGATGAATGCAGAGTTTAGGGACGAACTTAACGAACGAGACAAAATGGGCAGAGCTTGGTTCACTGTCTATATGGATGACATTCTTATTCACACTGATCATGATCTCCGGAACCATCAATCTAAAGTACATTGCGTCTTGGATAAGCTTAACAAATTGGACCTGTATCTCAAGCCGGAAAAATGTGCCTTTGAACAGATGCACATAGAGTATCTTGGACTCATCCTCGAAGGAAATCAAGTGCATATGGATCCAGTTAAGGTGGAGGGCGTCGCTACATGGAAGGTACCCACCACGGTGAAGGAGGTCCGGTCATTCCTGGGATTTTGTCAGTTCTACTGTCACAGCCAGGTCTCTGCTGTGTCAAGGGTCGTTCTGGTCTGAGGTCCTCAAGATGCAAGACGCATGCAAGCTCCAAGGTCAAGCTGTCAAAGGCAAACTGATTCAAGGTTCCAAGGCAAGCTACAGCAAGCTACGGTCAAGGTTCAAAGGCCCACAAGATACAAGAGGGCACGCGTCAATGTCAAGGTGTCAAGGCAAACCACAAGGGCCGCGTTCAAGGTTCAAGGCCCACACAAAATAGGAGGGGCGTGTGCAAGAAGCAAGTCGAGGCAGTGGCAATAGGCCCTGCTGAAGATCTGGGGTGAAGGCTTCCTAAGTTGCAGCTTAGGAAGTTCAAGAGGGATTCTGAGGAAGAACAGTAAACCTGTATTAGATACAAGAGAACAGACTTAGAGTCTGTCTCTACTAGTTTGTCTCCTTAAATACAAGTACTTTAGTGTCTTTGTAATTACAGTAAAGTGGAATGTTCAGTATAGTAAATAGCCAAGTGAATCTCCATTGGAGATTGAGATAGGAAAAGGTAGTGGTGTTGCACCCACTCCAAAAGCGAATGAGTGTCAATCCAAGTCAGTCCAAAAAGTCCGGAAATCAGATAAAACAAAGATCATCAACTCCAGTCACATGACTCGGAGTGAAAAGTCAAAACGTTGAAACAGAAGTCGAACGCGCGCGGGTCGAAAAATCGTCACAAACCGTCACACGCGCGTCACAACCCGTTACATCGACAGAAAGCGTCACATCTACCGACGATTCATTCAAGGATTCAGCAAGATCGCAGCCCCATTGAATGCACTTACGAGCGTAAAGAACCCCTGGACGTGGACCGCAACAGAACAAGGAGCATTCGATACCCTCAAGCAAAGAGTTACCTCTAAACCTGTACTAATGCAGCCAGACTTCGAAGAACCCTTCATCGTCGATGCTGATGCCTCGGGATATGCACTAGGAGCGACGCTCAGTCAAAAGGATCGAGAAGGACGACTCCATCCTGTTGCGTACCTATCAAAAACCCTAGATGCAACGCAATGAAACTGGGACATTTATGATCGCGAACTGTTCGCAATCATCATCGCGTTTAGATCTTGGCACCAATACCTCCTGGGTGCCAAGCATAAGGTACAAGTGCGGACCGATCATAATAACCTCCAGTACTTCAAGGAACCACAGAAACTAAACTGCCGGCAAGCCAGATGGCTCCAAGAACTTGCTGACTTTGACTTTACCCTAGAACATGTCCCGGGAAAACTCCACACAGTTGCAGATATGCTCTCACACCAACCAGATGTGGACCATGGCATCGATGACAATGAAGAGATTACGGTTCTACCAGTGGAACTGTTCATCAAGACGTCGAAATTGGAAAAACGGCCTTTTCCTATTACCCTCCCTGAACGACGCGAAGTCCTTCAACGACATCATGATCACATCCTGGCAGGACACCCAGGCATAGACAAAACCACACGAGGAGTTCAACGCGAGTATGAGGGACACAATCTCAAAGATTTCGTACGCGATTACGTCAAAGGCTGCGCTAAATGTCAAGAGAATAAGCCAAAGCTTACGAAGAAAGCGCCAACCTTTCCGCTAGACATACCGGCAACAATCGGCCCATTTCAATACATTGCTATGGATCTAATTACGGATCTCCCATCAACCGGAAAGTATGACGCTGTACTGACTATTGTAGACCAAGGCTGCTCTAAAGCCGCTCGTTTCATTCCATGCTCTAAAGACATCACGGGAGAAGGCGTAGCTACCCTATACTACCGCCATCTCTTCCCATTCTTTGGAATTCCAAGACGTATCATCTCGGATCGCGATCCGCGCTTCACTTCGCACTTCTCGCATGCACTCACAAAAACACTGCAGATTCAACAAAACTTGTCAACAGCTTTCCACCCCCAAACTGATGGTTCCAGCGAGCGTATGAACCTTTGGCTGGAACAATATCTACGTCTTTGGCTAGGTGACGATCAATATAAATGGCCAGAGTACTTACCTCTAGCCGAGTATGTGCACAACTCGTGGCCGCATGACAAAACAAAACTTTCGCCCCACTCACTCATCCATGGCATACAGTTTGATTGGAAGGCAGAGACTACTGACACAACTGTACCACAGGTTGACGAGCGATTGCGCGATCTCCGAGACGTGCGAACGTGAGCAGAAGACGCGTTTAGGATAACTAAGGAACAACCAATCCGCCCTCAGTTTGCGGTTGGAACACAAGTATGGTTAGAAGGAAAGCATCTCAAAACACACTTCCCCTCTTCAAAACTAGCCCCTAGACGATATGGACCATTCCGGATTCTCGCCTCCATCTCCCCGGTTGCCTATCGTCTCACTCTACCAACACACATGAAGATCCACAATGTATTTCACATCGATCTCTTAACACCTTACCAAGAAACTGATGCCCATGGACCTAACTACACGAGACCCCCGCCCGACCTCATCAATCAGGAAGAGGAGTATGAAATAGACGCGATCTTAAATCATCGCACACATGGCCGATCGAAAACGCTACAGTACCTGGTCAGCTGGAAAGGCTACCCAACGAGTGATAACTCATGGGTAGATGAGGCTGATTGTCATGCACCGGACCTACTCAAGTCCTATCACACCTCACTGGCGAGGCGCCAGAATCAGCACCACCCTTAAGGAGGGGGTGAATTTCGCTGATTTCATTGTTTCACTGATTTAGACCCTTCAGAGATTTCGCCTTTTGGACCCTTCAAACCAGTTCCCCATCTCCACCAAATAATCCTCGCCCTGGCTCGTACAAAACGCACTATCCGCCTCTTTCAACCCTGAAAGCTACCTAAGTCGATACCCAGAATGACTACTAACCAACAACATCCCTTTCACCTCACAGACATGGCAATCATCAGACCAACCGTAGAGGCCATCAATGACGCCGCCAACCTAGGAGCCCTCAAGTACCCCAACAGTGCCCCCACGCTTCCCCCAACCCCAACCACATCCACTACCGCCACCCACTTCTCGCTTGCCATAGAGGACCAGCCTACCCAGAACCTAACTAACGTGACCACACTAGCCATCCACACTCAGGACTCTGAACTGGAGGCTCATAAAAAAGTACTGACTATGCTTCAAGGAGCTAGAGCGCGACTGGAGGCCGAACTTACTATTGACGAAGGTGAATGCTTAGGAGACATTAGACCAGAACCGGCAGAGCTTGGCCAACTACCAGACGATGAAACGATAAACCAAGGCGCGGACAATGCAACTCGTTACGATGACCCAGGAGCTCCATTTGAGCGCAACGATGAGAACTCCCCCTTACATTTCCCCCAACAAATCGCTGACAGCCTGGGACATATGGCCGAAGCCCAGTATATCGCATTCGAATATCGACACGCAGAACCACGAATAGCCTGTACCATGGGGGCCCATCAGCCGATCTTTCACTTCCCTCTGCATACTCATTCCCACCCCCAGTATGCATGCGGCACAAACCCGATTCTCAGCTATCCTCAATGACGCCTTTTTGAGGCAGATCAAGACTACACACCTCTGGTCAGCTCTGCGCTGGACGAACTTTGCAACCCAGGGGCCTGGGCTGAGGTTTCACGCTACCGACATGCCACACAACGACTTGACGAGATACATGGTGAACTAGCTTATTGGCACCGACAGGCAGACAGAATGACTCAAGACATTTGCAACGCGATCCAGGCACTGTCTCGAGGTGATGTATACTATTGCCTTTTCCCTTATCTGACCTATGCCTATGCTCGGGACCATCCACTGCGCCCGGACGAGGCGATCCATTTCGCACCTCACCCTGAACTTCGTGCTGTACTCCACGCTGGCGGGATCGGAAGCACTCGACGACCACAACGCCGCCGCGACCCACGCGTTTCCTCTCGCATTATCGACCTTACCCAAGATGACTAAGCTTGAGGCCAAGCTGAACCATACGAAGGGGGTAATGTGACAATCTGCAGTTTGCGTGACGTTTCATAACGGCGTGTGACGACATTGTGACCGATATGTCGCACGCGCTGTGATAGCTGCCCCCTCTGAAGTCCCCATTTCTTTCATCATTTATTATCTGTAGAGGGTGCAACCCCTCCTTTTCACTCATGTCCTATTATATCTCACTCCAGGGCATAACCCCTGGGATCCAGGACTACCGATCTACTTATCAGAACCCTTTATTTAGCTTATACACTTCTGATGTACCTGTTACTGATGTGCCTCTCTTTGATGTGCCTTCTCAAACATGTATTTAGACTACTAGGTTACAGAGACAGACCCTAAGTCTGTTCTCTTGTATCTAATACAGGTGTATTCGACTTCACAGAACTCCACTTGAACTCCCTAAGTGGCAGCTTAAGGAGCCTTCTCCCCAGTAAGCTCAGCAGGGCATATTGCCGCTGCCTTCGACTTTGTTTCCTGCACGCGCCCCCTCCATATCGTCGTGGGCACTTGAAACTTTGACCCAATTTAGATCTTCTTTGTTAGAAACCGAATCTTGAGCGCGCCCGCATCTTGAGGGCCTTCGGACATCGAAAACGAGACCGGACACAGCAGGCACCTGGCTGTGACAGAGGGGATGATTCACTCTACATCATTCTCTATGTAGATGACATAACTATACTTGGATCTTCCAATGATAAGATAACATGGCTGAAGTTGTCCCTATCTAGTCGATATGAGATGACTGACTTGGGAGAAATCCAGTCCTACCTTGGAGTTAACATCACCAGGGATTGTCCTAATAAGACACTGGAGATTGACCAAGCAGCCTATGTTTTATCTATTATTGAGAAGTTTGGGATGAGGGATTCCAACCAAGTATATACTCCTCTTCCCTCAGGCACTGATGTACATCTGGTCAAATTTGAAGGCCAGGCATCTACTTCTGAAATAAAGAAGTACCAACAGTTGATGGGGTCTCTGCTATGGGTGCAGATTGGAAGTAGACCTGATATCAGTTTTGCTGTGGCACACCTTAGCCAATACGCTTCCAACCCCTCTCAAGATCACATGCGACTTGCAAAGTATGTCTTAAAGTATCTTAATAGTACAAAAGACTGCAAGTTGCGGTATTCTGGAGGGAATGGGGAGAGTGGCCTTCATGGCTTTGCAGATTCCTCATGGGGAGATCAAGAGGACTGCCGCTCTACCTCAGGCTACATGTTTTTCTTAGCTAATGGTGCCATATCCTGGTGCTCCAGAAAGCAGAAAACTGTCACAGCCAGGTGTCTGCTGCGTCCAGTCACGTTTTCGATGTCTGAAGGCCCTCAAGATGCGGGGCGCACTCAAGATTCAAGGTCTAACAGAGAAGGCCTAGTTTAGTTCAAAGTTTCAAGTGCCCACGATGTTATGGAGGGGGTGCATGCAGGAAATGAAGTTGAAAGCAGCAGCAATCAGCCCTGCAGAGTTACTGGGAAGAAGCCTCCTCAAGCTGCTACTCAGGGAGTTCAAGTGGATCTTAGTGAAGTCGAATACACCTGTATTAGATACAAGAGAACAGACTTAAAGTCTGTCTCAGTTAATCTAGTAGCTTAAATACATCCTGAGTGAGGTACAATCAGTAAATATAAGCTAATCAGAAGGTTCCAGTAAGTATCCAGATAATCAGATGCTCCAGGGGTTAGGCCCTGAAATAAGATGGGAATTAGTAAGAGGGGTTGCACCCTCTGTAGCACAAGCGTGGTGTGCAGTTAAACAATCAGATCATAAGAATTATCAGCCCTCTAGTCACATAACTCGAAACCAAACACGCACGCGCGCAACTCGAAAAACGTCATGTTTTGTCACAAAACCTGTCACAAGTCATCGGAAACTGTCACAGAAAACAGTAGCACAGTCCACCACAGAAGCCAAATACATGAGCCTCTCTGAGGCTGCAAATCAGGCTACATGGTATAGGACTTTTATGGAGGAATTAGGGTACGAGGTAACCTCCCCTATATTACTCCATTGTGACAATAAGGGTGCCATGGATTTGGCATTAAACCCAGTCACAGGAAGGCAGTCAAAGCATATACCTATCAAGTACCATGCCATTAGGGGGTACATTGAATCGCACGTAATTGAGTTAGTGCATACCCCCACAGGTGAGATGCTGGCAGATGGCTTCACTAAGTCTCTACCAAGAGCATCATTTGAAACCATGGTAAATGGACTAGGACTTATACTGGAATGAGAGAGCTGGAATTTGGAAACTTTGAATACCAGTTTCACTTTCCCACCATGAGCAAAGTTCTCAACTTTGAGAGTGATGCAAGAGGTGTGTATGGTTTCAGTTTGCATAAGCAAATTTCCGCGATATGCCTCTGAACACCATGCTCTTCTCACACTT
>WTXG01000600.1:0-10838 GCA_022496185.1 Multifurca ochricompacta | reverse complement strand
ACAAAACCAATCCAATGACATTGCTACACAAAACATTTTATATATCATGAACCACTGACTCAATTGACATCAGTATAGGCTCTAAGTGACACTTAGATGATACAATATCATCTACCAATTTCTACAAATTTTGGAAATTATTCCTATGGTGTAATTGGTCAATCTCTTCAGGATGGTTAAACATTGGAATGGTTTTGTGGGTTACTGTATGATGGAATGGGGGTGTATGATATGGGAGGGGCCAGGTATGGCTTGAAAATTTGATGGGAGGATGGATGGGCATATTATGTTGATAGAGGAACCCATTAACAACTTCTGAAGTGCTCTAGTCACTTCCACATCTGTGTCTGCCCTGCCAGAGGAGATAAGGCAAACAGCATGCTGAGCATTTCTCTCTGTCAGCTTCCTTGGTCTCCCTCCATTTGACTTGGGATGGTAAGGGCAGTATTTATGACCCATCTTGAGATGATAATAGTGCCATGGCCAGTCATAGTTGACACTTTAAGGGCAGATTTGCCTGAAGTGAGGAGGGAGATGATGTGAGTCCTTTTGGCAGCAGAGAGGGCATGCATGGTAAGAAGCAAGTGTTGTTGATGATTATTTGGTGTGTGTTCAACTTATTTAACATTGTCACATGACTGTCAATGCATTCCCATGACCACCAGATACCAGTTTTGTCATCTCACATGTTGGCCACAAAACTGTTCCAATGATAATGCCTCACAAAACATTTTATATATCATGAACTACTGACTCAATTGACATTAGTATAGGCTCTAATTGATGCTTAGATGCTACACTATCATCTACCAATTTCTACTAAGTTTGGAAATTATTCTCATTGTGTGTAGGTCAATCTCTCCAGGATGGCCAAACATTGGAACAGTTTTTGGGCTACTGTATGTAATCTAGTGAGTGTCTATGAGATAAGAATCATGGAGTCAAGTGGGCCCAAATATATGAAAGCAGATGGCATAAAGCCTGGCTTCTGATAGGGGATTAAGTAAGTGTCCAGTCTTAGAGATAAAGGATAAGAGATAAAGAGACATCAAACAATGTGATAAACATAGAGTAAGTAAACATCAACAAAGGTCATGGGGATCAGCCTCAGGGATAAATGTATGAAGGGGATTTGATGAAAAAGGACAGGTTAGGTGGAATAGAAGGGCCTGTGTTGTGAAGATTAAAGAAAACAGGGTGACTGGGAAAATGCAGAGGTTGTAACATCACCCCCTCTTCTGGTTCTAGCAGACCTGGCTAGAAATGACTTGTACCATCATCATCCTGTATCAGTTCCAAGTAGTTGTCAGCTACATTACAATCATCCACAGTGTAATTCTCTTCATTGGCTTCAGATGGACATTGGTGGTTATGGAGGAAGCCATAGGGACCACATTGGCCACAAGGGTGACACATGTCATAGACTGGGCAATTGATTTCACAATGCCCTGTGTTATGATAGAGACACTTGCCACACCACCCTGATGGGTTGATGATTGTTGGGGCCACACCAATGCAACAGAAGATGCAATGCTGGCTCCAATGAAGGCTGCTGTGGCAATGCTGACACCACTTGCAATTAAGAGGACATACCCAACTAAGATGGTACCTGCTGTTGCAGTGCCAACATGTTTCTCCCTGGGGATTTTCATGCATACATGGCATCTCAAACCAGTGGGCAGTAGTGTAGGTGTGGCTCCTAGTGAACATGGGGGGAGGGGTCATGCATAGGTGTCAGTGCACCTCTCAGCAATAGTCTGGTATGCATCTCTGAGCTCCAGTCACTTCCTAATGTCAGTCAGCTCTTGCTCCACCTGGAACATTCCCCTGCTTAATCTTGTCATCTGTTTCACATACTCTTGGTATTGTGTGTTGAGAGTAGTGTGCAATGTCAGGGTCTTCTGCAGCCTCATCACTTCAGCTTTAAGGCATGGAAGATGCATGTCATTGAGAACTTTGTTGATGGTGAAGGCTCAGGGGTCATTAGCAGATAAGTGTTGGATCTGTTCATCACTCATCATGTGGTGAAGACAGCCTGTTTCTCTTTCCTCCAGGTATACAGGTGCCCTGTAGACTGGGCCATCCTTCTTCATGCATCCTGCTACATCCATTCCTCCATTCATGTAGAATATGTACTTTGCTGTTACCTTGTCCCCATTGGCTGTGGTGATTTCAAGGGGGAAGTACATTGATGAGTTTGGATTGTTAAAGAAGAAGGGAAACTCTGGGGCTTTGTCATCCTGCTCCATGTTGAGGAGGTCATTAGGGTGAGGTGTTGAACACAGGATGTGTTCAGTGATGCTTCAGGCATCAGGAGATTAGATTAGCTACTTTGTGGATTAGATTAGATTCCGGAGTCTCAGACTTTTTACTATATCATTATTACTTTCTTTCTCACACTCCGCAGTAGCTGACTGATGTACCTTACTAATGATGTACAAGCATGTGATTCCTTACTGGCCAATGGCCTTTATCCCTCTTGATTATTGTCTGGCACTTGTGGACTTATTCCCAGTGCACACAGACCATTTCCCCTGGCCCCATGGGTATATAAGGGTGTCTGTTTGGTCTCTTACACTTCAGAGTTTTCTTCACCTCTAAGTGTAAGTCCAATCTACTCTCTACTTACTACCTTACCATTGACTAACCATCTCTTGTAGATAACTTGTTCTAGGTGTGTAGTATAGCAATACAGAGTTTTCTTCACCTCTGAAGTATAACTTGTTCTAGCCTTACATGCTAACCTCTAACAGTCAGTATGCTGCGCACCATGCCTGTTTTACATGAGGCTCATTGGAGCAGTCAAAGTCATGGTCAGGGTTGGGGGACTGGTTCTTAATTCATTCTTCTGTGGCTTCATAGTCAATGGGAGATGAGGGATGAGTAGAGGGATGGGCAGAGGGGAAGGCTTCAATGACCACAGTAGTGGTGGGGGAGAAGGTGTCAATGGCAGCACTGGCAGTGATGGAGAGGTTGGTGAAAGACATAATGAGGTTGTGTTTGGTAGGATGTTGCTGAGGGAGCATGTACTGGGGAAAATATCAGTTGCTCTTGCCCTTTTATTTCTAGTTGGGTGCTTGGGGATGTTGTAAGTGGAAGTTGCAAATCAAGTCCAGGGCAAAGATGTTCCTGGCCAGTTCCCACAAACTGTCAGAGTCTGGGAATCCTTTCCACTTGATTAGGTAGTGGAGTTTATGTCCTCAGCCTTGTCAGGATGAGTCTAGAATGTGATCCACTTCCCACTCCACTTCTCCATCAACAAGATCAGGTGGCAGTCTTGGGAAGTTCTCTCCATGTATGGGAGTCTCTCTATATGGGGTTAGCAGCTTTGCATGGAAGACCAGGTGTAATGCTCAGTGGGGCATTGCTGTGTGACATGCACCAGTCAGTGCAAGTCCACTGACACTAGTCTGGCACTAGTCAGCCACATCTGTGGCACCTTACACTGTGGGTCCAGGATCTTCAGCAAGCCTGGCACAACAAGGCCAGGCTCTTAGCTTCAGGGTGAATAGGAAGTTGTGCTATAGCCAAGCACAGAGAGAGACAGGACAAGTCAGCCAAAGGGAGCTAATCCCCTAAGGCTGTTGAGTGGGGACAGGACCTGGCCACAGTGCTAGAAGCACACCAAGTGGACCAAAGTCAGAGAGGGCAAAGGAAGGGAAGCCAGAGCATCAACAGCATCTGGGTAAGGGATGGGATTCGGAACAGAAGTGCACACCCATTGCCAGAGGCAATGGGGTCCTTCTGGAGATTATGAAGAATGAAAAAGGGCAATAAGCCCCTCTGTATTCCATGACTAGGAAACTCTAGGCTGAAGGCACAAGAGGTCAAATCTAAAGTCCTACTAACTGTCTACAGTGTCTTATATACTGTATCAGAGGTCTAGATTGTAGCTAATCTGGGTACAGTCTGGGTCAGGTCCTTATCAGCCAATGGCAGAGAAGCTGCCATGAGTCAGGTCCAAGATGGGAATAAGTCCCATCAGAGTAGGGGTCTGGTATGGGAACAATACCACAAGGTCGGTGTGGGAGCAACAGGCTCCACAGGAATCAGGGAAAGTGTGAGACAATAAGTCCTACAAAGGATAGAGTGGTGTGGGAGTGTTCCCACAGGAGTCAGGATGGATGTGGGAATACTCCCACAGGAATCAGAGAAGCGAATGATAAGCCAGATGGGCCATGTGATCAGAAAGGGGTAAATGATCAGATGAAGATGCTGTGATCAAAGTCAAAGATCACATGGTCCAGGGTCACATGGTCAGGGATCACATGGTCAGGGATCACATGGCCAGGGGTCACATGACTGGCAAAGGGTCAAGTACAAGCCAAAGTCAGAGATTAGATTGGCAGGGACAGTGTCAGAGATCCTATGGGTGTCAAGCACAGGGACAGGGGTACTGGCCAAGGCATAAGCCAAGGCAACAAGGAAGGGTGACATACATCCAACAGTATAGCAGCAGAACTACCATCAGGTTAGGTGTAAATGGTGGCAAGGGAGGTTGGTCCTGTGAGCAACAGGTCACAGGCATCAGGGTAAGGTCCTGGGCACACAGGCCACAGGCATCAAGAAGGTCCCAAGGCAACATACCAAGGGCATCAGGGAGTGGTCCAGAGAAGGGGAAAGTCAAGGATAGTGCAAAGAATAAGGCATGGTGTGCAGGGTCAGGAAAAAGAGTAGGGTCGTAACACCAGGTGAATCTTCCATGTGAGTGGGAGCTCAAGCTTGTATGAGACATCTGACAGCTTCCTTGTGATCTTGAAAGGTCTGTGACATTGGGGTGCCAATTTGGCCATTGGGTGTGATGTGTGAATGTTCTTTCCCTCCAACCAGACTAGGACATTGGTTCAATAAGGTGTGAAACTTGATGGCCTTTCCAATAAGGTTTGCTGTGCCTTCAATAGATTCTCATTGGCTGATTTCCTTGCTTCATTCCATTGGTTGATATGCTGGGAAATGGTGGGAACATTTGTAGGTTTATCAGTCCATGTGGTGCATGGTACCCAGCCCATAATAAGTGAAAAGGGGGATTGCTTTGTTGTCCCATTGGGCCAGGAGTTATGTGCAAATTCTGCCATTGCCAGCCAGTCAGCCCAGTCATCCTGTTGTCCATTACACCAAAACAGAAGGTATTGTTCTAGCCACTGATTCATCCTTTCTGATTGGCCATCTGTCTGTGGGTGGTAGGCTGAGGAGACATTCTGTACTACATCCAATGTTTTGCATAGTGCTCTGGTGAATGCTGAAGTGAAATGTGGATCTTGGTCAGAGATAATCTTTTCTGGGAGGCCATAATGCCTATAGACATGGTCAAGATATAGTTTGGCCACTCCTTCTGCTGTGATGGATTCTTTACAAGGTATGAACAACACTGCCTTGGAACAGTCATGGTCAGTAGTGATTGTCAAGGGGTTTCATACCTGCACGGGTAAGCACCATGGGTTTTGCCAGGTATGGGTACAGGTATATGGCTCCCAACCTGTGGAAACCTGTACCCACGCAGTGGGTTTGGCAGGTATAGGTGCCGATTATGCATTGTCAAGATCAGTAGAATTTCCAAGATAAAACACATCTGCAGCCATAAAAATACAAGATCTTGTCTGATGTATGCTACAGGGTGGCTTTAAATATGTTCTAGTGTTATCCTACAAAATATCAAAGCAGATCAACAGTGCAATGTAAAATAAAAGTGTTATCAGTGATCTACATTCTTGAAAATCATGATGCATTTGTTTTATTAACACATGATCATTTCCGCCAGTCTGGCACTATCTAAAATACACTCTAGACTAATATAGACTATTCTATAATCTAATTATCAAATTACTTTATTGAAACAAGGCCCACATGTGTCTACAAGCTGCATGGGCAGCAACTACATTGCATCACATGGTGGTCTGACCTCCTTCCTATTAAGGAAGGTTGACTTAAACATGCAGAAATAAGCATCCAGGGACTAGGACAGTCACACATGTATGAAATGAAACCAGAAAAATAAAATAATAATGTAAATAAAGAATACATTCAATCTTCTGAACATAAACCAACAATTTTTGAGGGATCTTGAGTAGCCATAAATGAATGCATTGTGTCCAAGTGCTTATCTCCTTGACTGGGATGGCCTGGGCCATTTACCTGAAATGCACAGAAATGCAAAGAACAGTTGCACTCATATAAAATTGAAACCAGAATAATAAAATAAAAATGGAATAATAAATCATCTTAATCTTATGAACATAAAATAGGAATCTTTGAGGGATCTTGAGTAGCCATAAATGAATGCATTGTGTCCAAGTGCATATCTCCTTGACTAGGATCTCCCAGGCCAGATGTCTGAGATGTGCAATGCAAGTAAAGAACTTGCATGCATTTCATTTTATGGGTAACCCAGGTATCAAAACAATTATCCAGGGGTTACCCCTACCAATTTCTATGTGTTCATGAATTTTTTTTGCATTCTGTGTGGTTATCTGACAGGCTTTTCATCAATGTTCTATAACATCCTATCTAATCATTGCTGTATACTGGATTTTAGTTGTGCTTGTATAAAATTGAAAGCAGAATAATAAAATAAAAATGGAATAATGAATTATCTTAATCTTCTGAACATAAAACAAGAGTCATTGAGGGATCTTAAGCAGCCACAAATGAATGTGTTGTGTATCTCCTTGGTCCAGGAAGGCCTGGGCCAGTTATCCAAAATGCATGATCCAAGTAAAGAACTTGCATGCATTTTCATGGGTGACCTGTGGGTTACCTGTACCCATAGTGATGGGTACAGGTATGGGTATGGGTACCAATGAGGATACCCCAGGGTTACCCCTGCCAATCACTAATGGTTGGTGATGGTCAGAATGGAGTTGAAGCCTCTGGAGTTGGGGAGTTTGACAATGAAGTCCATAGCGACAGTTTGGAATGGCAGGGAGCTTGTGGGTGTGATTGGGAATGGTGCTGGTGGGTGCAGGTGTGTGTTTATTTTGTTGGCTTGACAGTCTGTGCAACCCTTCACATAGTCCTCCACATCCTTCTTCATGTTTGGCCACCAATAGTCTTGTTTGGCTAGAGCATATTGCAACTGCCTGCAATGTGTTTCAGGGTAAAGTTGTACTCCTCAAGTTCTAACACTTTGCATGCTACTCATTGGCTGATTTTATGCAGTTCCTTCCAGTACAACAGGTTGGAGTGATTGGTGTGGATGATGGTTTTATGGGGAGTCCCCACAAGGTATTGTTGTGAGTGATGTAGCACTTTCACAATTGCAAGTAATTCTGTCACAGCCAGGTGCATGCTGTGTCAAAGTCCAGGAGTCATTTGGGTTCAAGATAACCAAGTCAGGATCAAGACTATGATTAAGACAAGTCAGGCCCACACAAACTAGAGGGGTGCATGTGAGATGCGGGATCAAGCAGTGACACTAAGTCCTGCCACAAGCTACTGAGGTTTGAAGACCCTCTAAGTCACAACTTAGGAGGGCTCAAAGGGATTTCTGTGAGTCAAATGAAACACCTGTATTGACACAGGAGAACAGACTTAAGGTCTGTTCTCTTAGCATTTGGCAGGCTTAAATACACAGTCACACTGCTACTAATAGAAGGGTCTAGCCAGTAAATGAAGTAATGTAAGTATAACTAGATGATATCATACTGCATCACAGTGATCTCATAGCTATGTCATATCTACATCATATAGTATAAGAGGTGGGGCTAGACTGGTCAATACAAGAGTCAGGGAGGGGTTGCACCCTCCATATTCTACAATCAGCTGGTCTAGTTAGATAGATCAACTGATGTTGGTCATGCAGTCATCTTCCAGGTAAATTGGACAAACAGAAATGATAGAACTGTCACAAATTCTCTGTCCCAGATATCATAATTCCATTCTACAGTGGAAAAGGTTTCAGAGTAGAAGGCAACTGGGTGGAGAAGTCCATTATCATCCTTTTGATTCAATACTGCTCCATTGGCAAAATGAGATGCATCAACCTCAAGTTCAAATGGTTTTCCCAGATCTGGTTGTAAAAGAACAGGCTCCAACCCTACAATGTCTCTGATACACTCAAAGGCTCATTGCTGATCTTGCCCCCAATGCCAGGGTATGTCCTTTTTCAGCAGCCCATTAAGTGGCTGTGCGACACCTGAGAATCCTTGTATGAATCATCAGTAGAAGTTGCAGAATCCTACAAAAGATCATACTTCTTTGATACATGTGGGCATAGGCCATTCTTGAATTCCCTGCACTTTTACTGGGTCCATTTGTACTTGTCCTTCTTGCAGGATGACACCCAAATACTCAACACTTTGCTGTTCAAATGAACACTTGGCTGGCTTGAGATATAGGTCATGCTCTTGTAGAATATCCAGCACCTGATGTACTCATTCTTGGTGGTGGGTAAGGCATAACACAGGTCACACTGCAGGTAATTTTACACACACCATACCTGTAACCCATCACATCATACCTGTTAACATACCATACCCACAGGTATGGTTAAAACCCACAGGTTTTATTTACAAATCATGTGTTGGTACTACCAGCCAGATAGAAACTGCATATCTAAACTACAGAACCAGTACCTGAGGAAAGAGAACTACTATGAGTGTGTTTCTTTCCAAGACTTGATGTACAGATAGCTTCTACTAGTTCTGGCATGTCAATCAGATCTCTCCTTCCCCAGTCACCAAGGCACAAGAGGGCATGGATCATGGATGGAGACAGAGAATTCCGGGTGAAATAGAGAAGCTGTCAGCCTTGTGAAAACAGATGCTCAACAGAGCGGTGGAGGTTGCTGATAAACATAATTACTTGATATATCACAATAAAAAGAATAGCAAAGATACATACCTGGCACACTAAGAAAATCAAATGCCATGGCTGACAACTTAGGATAGACCTTCCAATGATCCCACCACCAAGCAATAGGATTAGATACCTTCTCAATTGCCTGTGAAAGGTAGTCATCAAGCTCATTGGTATCTTCTAAGCCATCCATTGGAATGTCAAGGAAGTCTGTGGTAACATCAGCATCATCAGCTACCATCATTGACTGTCATCACAATGTAAGTACATGACATTAAAATACTAGGCTAAACATATCTGAACAGGGCTGACATGGAGGGGGTATCATACTTTGCATACTCCTTTTGAACAATAGCTTCAGCAGTATTGATCCAGCCCTTTGGCCAATGGCACTGTTGAAAATATTGAGTTTCAACTGTGGGTGAAGCACTGAGAGGTTGATGCAAAATTGAGTATGAGCAATGGTGATATCACTATGAACATACCCATAGAAATACAATACACATTGGATAGACCAGTTTTCCAATAATACTTGCTGATGCTTTTGCGAGCAAAGGTAAGTGCATGCTTCACAGATGGAGAGTGTGGTTTGACAGTGTTGTCACTAGCAATGCATCAATGCAGTCCATAGTTGGGATGACATTGGCAATTGATGAAACTCAATCTTGAGAGAAGAACAGTGTTGCATCTTTATATATCTTATGTGAAAGATCAGCACCAAAATGCCACTCTACCAGATGAGAGACATACCTTAAGTACCCATAAGAGATCCCCAATAATCTTCCAGTCATCATCAGTTCATACTTGTGGAGCTTCAAGGATTTGTTGGCAGTGATGTCATCAATTGCAGGGCAATACTTGAGAGCCACCTTTGCCATGTCATAGGTTGAATTCCAGTGAGTCTTGATCATGTGGAATGAGGTGAATAGGGAGTTTGTGAGTGATGCAGGTCTTGTGCCACACAGGAAGAGTATTAGTTGTTGATTGGATGATGGCAAAAGATAGTTTTTGAATCTAGAGAGATTAAACATGAGCAGATTGACAATAAATGTGAGATAACAGTACATACCTTGTTGAGCATTGTGTGCACAGCTACTGTGTTCTCCACAACTGCTCATGAGCCTCTTCATCCAACACACCAAGTGGATCCTCCTCACTGTCATTGTCATCCTCATCATTGTTGTCATTGCTCCTACCATCTTCATGATCTTCATAAATCTTTTCAGGGCCCTTTTCAGGGTCTTCTTCATCTTTGCCATCACAATCATTGTCCTTTGGTGATGCACTAAATGGTTTAAGTAATGCCTTGGCAGAGAGTTGGATGATGTGATTAAAGCACCGAACATGATTGGCAGCATCAAAGGAGTTGGGAAGCTTATCAAGGAACACTGTTTGTTTGTCATTTGAAGTGGCATTGTCTCCATTGAATGCAAGGATCTGCCAGTAGAATTTCAGACACTAATACACATATTTATGTCAGTTTAACTGACCTTATTTGTGAGCCCATGCTCAATGAGCATGTCATGAAGGCTTGTGCAAGGGCTTCCCCGGTATGGGACTGGAGGATCAGGAGGTGAATGTTGGTAGTATACATCATGCACACCAACAAACTTACCTCAGGAACTTCTGTGATATCCAAACAAAGGCCAACAGGTGACCCTCATGGTGCAAATGAACTGTCCATGCCACAAATGCATGATGGTTTGGTGAAGTCCAAGCATCAGTTGCAAAGTGAACATGACCTGAATGCTCCTGAAATGTATGAGTATAGTTAGCATGGATAGAAAAATCAAGGTTACCTTGAGAATTTTATTAATGTGTGCTTGACACTTCTCAAAGGAGAGCTTGACATCATGCACGACTGTCATTGGGGTTGGAAGAGAAGTACCTGGGCGCCCTGCCTTCATTAGTTGTTGAAATTCATGATCATTAACATGTTCATTGCACAGTTACTCTCAGCACACCACCTGGCTATGTGGGCCCTGGGTTGGAGGTTAAGAGTTAGAGACATGATAGTACAGTAAAACAAATGACAAACCTTGTTT